>BMAO01028204.1:26637-201695 GCA_019973975.1 Trichonephila clavata | reverse complement strand
AGTAATTATGATGAAGTGACTGCTATTCATTCTGCAGCATCTCAGGTTGAAAATTGTAATAACTCTGTGAAAGCAGTTTTTCTGGTTGATTCCCAAGCTGCCATCTGAAACCTCTCCCATAACTCTTAAACATATTGTAAGAGAACTATTGACTGTCGGAAAAAACTGAAATATTTGTTAGGCCTTGAGTGGACTCTAAAGTTCCAATGGATCCCAAGCCATGTTAACATCAGCGGTAAGGAAATGGCTGACAGGCTAGCAAAGTAGGGGACAGCTCTCCCTCCAACCAAAACAACCCAGCATGCTCCATTCTGCCAAATCCCAGATAAAATCAGCAGTTGAAAGATGGAACTGTCAGTGGCTGCAGAGGCTCTCTTTGAGCAAGAATTGGGAGAGCCTTGTTTCCAGAGGCACCCTTGATCACAACCTACCCAGTGCAGTTAGTGTAACAGCTTTTAGGATGAGGACAGGACTTATCTTGCCACACACCTTCACTGCATCAATGTCCTATCATCACCAGAGAGCCAGCTTTGCAGCTACGGTACTATGAAAGCTGAACACCTAAGCACTTGCTCTGCTCTAGACCACAGTTCAAACTATCAAAACAGCATTTTCAAGGAGGCCCATCTCTACTGGTCAGCGCATCACCTAATGGCCCAACAGCTGATGGCTAAGAAGATCTATTTATGAGCTTTCCTGGTCTTGAGTATGTTGTTCTTACAACCCATTTAAGAGCTACTTAAAATTAAGTCAAGACTATCCCATTACTTTACCATTCTGTTTTATTTTCAGTTGGATCCCCTATTTTGGTGCATCACTTGGTGACAAAAAATATTTAGTGGCAAAATTCGTGATAAGTTCACAAAAATGACGACCAAAATTTTTGATAATCTTATTGCTATCTATGTATCAAATTGAACTATTTTTTTGCATTCCAGAAAATACAGCATCTAGCATTCATTTTGATTTTTTTCATTAAACTGGAACTTACAAAAGAAAGATAAAATCTGTATATTATTTTGTATAAAGACTCTTTTGTGGTAAAGTGTAGAATAGAGGGCTCCTAGGCAAAACCAATTTTTTGGCGACCAGAATCAGTAGCAAAACTAACTATACGTAGCGATAGATGTTCCGATGTAACGAAGTGAAGCCCAAGCAATGAAACGATGAAATCATTCTGGCATCTGGGTAAACATCGCCAAATCCAAGGGGTCCTTCATTCTACACTATCTATATACGTCACCGATAAGTACCAAAATTTGTGTTTAACACCATTAGAATATTTTTAGTTTTGACATATTGCTGATTAGTACGACCATTGATGCATATCAATAGTTTGGCGACTTATTTTAGAGGTCGCCAAGAGGTTAGCGACCGGGCTGTACGATACCCTAGCCTTTACTTTTTTTTCAAAACAAAAAAATTTCACAGTATTTTTTAAAAATTCTTTTAATTTCACGAACGATTTTGAATCTCATTTTTGATAAAAGAACGAATACAACTGAATCTTATTTACACAATAGTTCCTAAACATGAAAATTCCTAATTTAACTTTATTCTCAGAACCATCAAACACCTCATGGGCTTAAAACAACTTTTGAAGGTGACTATTCTTATAAATATGTAAAGGAACCCAGTTTTTTTCACGGAGGAAAAAAAGCCTTACCCATTGTTTTCGCCATCTTGCACAAAAATATTTGTGAAAGGAATTTCAAGCCGTTATTATGCCTAAAGAATTCCCAAAATGATAAAAACGTTTCAAGACAAAATATAAATAATAATGAGTTTTTGGAATTTTAAACTTATGATGATAATTACAATTGTTAATCTACATAACAATTCCACACTTTTCAACTATCAAAATAAACACAACTTCGATTTCGTTGCCAGACACAGCATTCCCGGCTACCACGAATTCCTAAGCATAATATATCGTTGGAGAGTACTTTCATCATTAGGATTTTGAGTGACTTGTAATGTTATGACTCTAGCCTCTTGTTAAAACAAAAGTTATATAAATTTTAAGGAGCTTCTTACTCTTCTCAACAAACATAGTGGTTAATTTTATGGAATAAAACGTGGGAAAAATTAATATCCCTCTGGCTTCTGAATATTTTTTCTGATTTTCGAAGATTTTTTTTAAATAAGCATATTAAACAGTCGACCACAATATAGATAAGTTCCACAGTTTTCTATTTTATGTTTAACAAGATTTCCTACTTTAAAAAAATATATCTAAAGGAATTTTTCGGAGTGTTTAATATACTTACAAATATCTAAATTCTTAATCTTTTTAACTACAATAAAAAAATTCATATAAGGCTTTTAAAATTTTTAATGAAGAGAAAGCCACAAATTGATGTTGAAAATTCCTTTCTTTTACATTCTGATTAAAGAATATAATTGTATTCAGGACTTTTTGACATTTGAAGGGAACTCGCTTTATTTGGTAGTATTGGTGGATTTTGAGGTCATTAGCCATTAGGCCCATAAATGAAGGGCTCTGACCTTGGGAAGATAGGAAGGAGAATACATCTCTGGAAAATTTCCAGCTTCTTTTATAGTGAAGTCTTTTCCAGGAATAGATTCCATACTTAGATCAATATTTATCCTGATACATGAAATGACGCCCACTTCTACTCTACATCCTTGCCAATACAATCAATCAATCAATATGTGATAGCTGAATAAATAAACAATTTTTTTATATGCATTGTCATCTATTAATTTATTAATCCTTAGTTTTTTCAGGGGATAATAGCCTTTGTAGCTCTATATCCCACAAAACCTGAACTGATATGCATTGTGTTTTAAGGAAAATACCCTTAGTTTTTTTAATCGGATAAAACACTATCATTCAGCATGCATAGAGTGTAGTTTTTTAAATAATTTTTGCAATGGGATGCCTCGTAAAAATTCCTTTTCGATTTTTTTGGATGTTGGTTGCCACTTTACCTTTAGTGTCATTCTTTTTATGTGTAAGCTGGTCTTTGATGAAACATTTTGAAGAAACAACTAGCACACATTGTAATGTTAAAAATTATCTGCCTTCTATTAGTACTGCTGTTGGAAATTTTTATCCTCAAACCTATATATGGCGCATTGGAATAGCTTTGCATTGTACTCCAAGATTTTTAGTTACATTCATGTATTACAATTTTTTTCGCAGTAATTTACCACCAGATTCATCATGGCAGTCATTAATATCAACTCTCTTTTATTTTCAAAATGCTGAAATTCTCAGCTTAATAGGTTTATCATATATATCATCAATAGAGGATTTTCCCACTCATCAAAAACTGTTTGTTACATTTCTTATTTCTGCACTTATATCTATGTCTCTTCTGTATTTACTTATGAAACATGGATTAAATAATGTACAATTCAAATTTGAAAGAAAATCTGTACATTTTAAATTTATCCTACTAGCTGTAAATTTCTTTACAATTACTTTATCAATTTATTTTTATCTTCGACATAATTGGTATTGTGAACCAGGAATTTATACTATGTTTGCATTATCTGAGTATTTTGTTGTGTTGTCTAATATTGGTTACCATTTAACTAGTGTATGGGATTTTTCTAATCAATTTGTGATTGTAGCCACTAGTTAATTATAGCTCTAAAAATCATTTTCATTTTTTTAAAATATTGTACTTAAATATTTTTGAAATTTTACATGTCAATTGAAGTTTATAATCTATGAATTTTTTTATTAGTAATTAAAAGTTATGTTATATGAAACATATAAAATATTTGTGTGGTCTGAGATTAAACATATTGTGATATAACATGTATTGTGCTGAATAATAAAAAAAATTATTTTTAAAAATTTTCTTTTAATTAAAACTAGTAAAAAGTGTGCTTGTTTCACTTCAGTACTTTTTAGTGCGTTTTTCACGTAGTGTAAAAAAAGCGCTATTAGGACGCAAATTTCGTCTCCGTCCTCGTCTTTGTTCCATATTTTGTCGTACCTTTTTCTCAGTCAATAATTAACCGATTGACCTCGGGTTTTTGGCATTTGGTTGCATTTGTGCCCTAGATGAGCCGAATCATATTTAAATTTAATAATTTTAAAAAATTTTATTTAAAAAAAAAAATTAAGTATAGTATTATTTTGTGTTAGTAAAGAGTTCATTAGTTGCATTATTGTAAAATACAACATGTGAAAAACGCACTAAAATTACTTGGCCATGCCAATGATTGATATCTTGTTTACATTTTCATATGAACTACAATAAAGAAAAATATCATAATTAATTTTATACCATTTGATTAAAATGAAATATATAGGATGTCTTTTGGTGAAGTAGATCATAGCAGTACATGTTGATAATTATCTGACAAGAATAGAAAGCATGACTTTAAAAAATGCACAATTCATTTTAAAAATGTTTATAAAATGAAATCCTGCCATCACATGAATTGTAAAATCTCAAAGCATTCTATTTATACTGACTTAATTTAAATATGTTGATTATCAATTGTGTAATTAATTTGGAAGATATAATTTTAATACAAAAAAACCAGTATGATACAAAATCATTGGTGCCATTGTTGGTAAAATTAGTCTGAAAACATTCAAACTGAAGTAGTTGATATTTTTTTGATAAATCTCTAGATGAGAATTATTTGACATAATAGTGGGAAAGGGCTAAATTCTTTTAACTGTTAGTTTAATTTCTAATGATCTTAAATTTTAGACAAGTCTGTACAAAATCATTTTTTAAACATTCATCCAAATGTGAGTTTAGCTAAAAGTTCTGAAGAGATTTAAGGATTTGTTAAGTTGTACACCAAGGATCATATAAAAAACTCACAAAGCTAAAAGAATGAATTTTTTTTTTTTTGTAATTTTTATTTTAATATTTTGAAAAGCAGTTTATCTACTTAAGACATCATTACTGGAAGGAAATCTTATTGGATTCGAACATAGTAGACCTTTCTAGGTAGGATAATTATGTGCAGCAATTTTTAACAAATGCATTTATCAACAAATAGTGTCGAATAATTAATATAAAGTGTGTTTAATTTAGTTATATTCATTGAACAATTTGTTTGTAATCTTAATTTAATTTTAATTATTGATTAAAACACTAGTTTAAAATTTTTAAATGTATAATTGCATTATGTTAAGTGTATAAATGTAAGTATACATCAAATAATTTGTACAGCTTTCATTAGTTTTTTTGTGCAATTTTTGGATAACGTACATAGAAATTATCTTCCTTTTAAATCTTTTTTTTTTCAATAGAACACAAAGTTAGGTGAAAATGTAGGCAGTGGCGTCAATGAGGGGCCCAAAGCCTGACTGACACCATTAACATAGGTTTTCTCAAAATTCGCTTTAAATTTTTTTAAATTGAATTTTTAAGTGATTTTCCAATTGGCGATCTAACGTCATTCATAATCAAAACGTAACACGCTCATTAGATATCTTTAATCCAACATCTAATCAAAAAAGAAATTTTTTTTATTTGCTGTGGCAAGTGGCGTGTAGAATACGGAGTTCCTACCCCTAGGGGGTGTACCTCCACATCAGAATTTATAAATTAAGTTACTTAAATGGATATACATAAATTAAAAGAAAGAAAAGATGTTTAAAGAGAATAATTAATTTGCTGTAATCCAGGCAAGGAGAGAGATTTTTCTTTAGTGGGTTTTCTTTTAAAACCTAAATTATTAACAAATAAAACAAAAGTCAGACAGATAAAATGCTAGGGAGATATAAAAATTCATCACTGTTATTATTACAGTATACATTACATTAGCTGTAGACAGAAGGGAAAAAAAGACAATTTACTTTTTAAGAAGCAGCAGAGTAAATTACTGCCCCCCCCCTTGTGTTTCAATTTCATTTAGCGAAGTTGTAAATAACGTACATGTGTTATGCTTTTTTCAAGTAAAATAGCATTATGATACTTGGAAAAGCATAGAGAGGATTTTAAATGCTTATTTGATGATAGATTTATGAGTATTCAATCAAATGAAGCATAACGGAATGTATCAGTTTTTTTTTCATGAAATCATTTTTGCTTTATACAAAGAATTCTCCTTATTAAAAGTTGCAATATTTGCGCTAGAATATATCGAACTTTAGGTGAAGCTTATCCTGGATTCAGAAATGAAAAATAAGGTAAGCGATATCTTTTTTCTTTCATAAGAATTTTAAATTGAAAATTATTTTGCACTGTTCGTTTTTATTTAAATTACCAGGTCATCTATCGTTAGATTTCCTGTTTGAATAAATATTATAAATACTCTCTAATGTTATACATTATTTACTTCATTTACTCAGACTCGGGTTGATTTTGTATTCAGTTATAAATTTAATATTAAATATTTTTACGTGATATATAAAAGTACATTATGTTATGGTTTGGCAGTCCTTTGTATATACATATACACACACACACTTGCCAGAAAAGAATGTTCTTATGGACGAATAAGAGAAGATAAGCCCTGAAGAAACCACTAGATTTGATAATTCAATGCCGAAGCAACTTCAAGAGGTTTTCAAAACTCGGGGTTATCCAACCAGCTATTAAATAGTTCATTATCCTTTTTAAATAATTTTTATAGTTACTACTAAAACAATAAACGTAGACTTTTTCGACTTGATTTTTGTTGCTATCGCTACAAACCTGTCCTTATTTTAAAAGTAAATTATGTCTTCTTCTGCCTACAGCTAAAGTAATGTATACTGTAATAATAACAGTGATGAATTTTTATAGCACTTTATCCGATTATCCGTCTGACTTTTGTTTTATTTGTTAGTAATTTAGGTTTAAAAAGAAAAGTATCTCGTCACCTGAATTACAGCAAATGAAAAAAAAAGTTTCTTGATTTGGCTATAGGATTAAAGATATCTGATGAGAGTATGAAAGTTTTGATTATGAATGACGTTTAGATCGCTCATTGGAAAATCGCTTTAAAATTCGATTTTAAAAAATGTAAAGCGAATTTTGAGAAAACCTACGTTAATGGTGTCAGTCAGGCTTTGGGCCCCCCTGCAGTGCTGAGGTGTACGTTACGCCACTGAAGCAAACGGAGTTTGCTTTTGTTATTTTCAATACTTGGATGAACTAAATAAAATATAATTTTTAAAAAATTTTCAAGTTCCGGTTTTTAAATTTTTTTTCCGTTTATGTAAGCAGTAATAGGTGAACACAGACACTTTTTCTAGCTAGTATATACAGGGTGTCCAGCCTTAATGTGACCCAATAGCTAATTCCCGAACCGTTCGGTTTAGATATGCACTTCCAATTAGAAAAATGTTTTAAAAAAGGTAAAGAATGTTTGTACGTGCTTTTCGAACCAAAAAACCCATTTACAAAAAAATTACAGAAAGTAAATTTTTATACGGTCCCCAGGTCCTATCACTTATATTTAGGAAAAGATGCAGTACACAAAAACAAAGTAAACACAAAAAGCTTCATTTTGTTACGATAAAAACTGACCGAGTTATGCCTACATAAATTTGAAGCATCAGAGTTGCTCAGAAAAGGGGGTCGTATATAAATTTAGTTTAGAGAACAGTAATTCACTATCTACAGAAAGAGCAAGAGAAAAACATCATAGTAATATGTAAACATCATAGATTTTGACAATTTGTATTGCTGTATGGCGAACAATAAAAATTAAATTAAAGAAATACAACTTGTACCGAAAAGATTAAAATAGCTTGTTTTAACAAATAGCAAAATAATACAGGATTTGCCGTTCAAATTATAGCATAATGTGGAATGATGTGCCAATCATGAATCAGGGGCCTTATTATATCATAATAACCAAATTAACTTAAATAATGGTGAAAGCACGAGACAAGGGAATACGTCTACGACAACTCCTAATTTTATACAAGCGTTGAACAGAACATACAATTAGATGGATGTCTTCGAGCGGGAAATTTAATGGCATAAAAGTCTTGCTGCCTCTTTCTTATTTCGATTACACTGTCCATAAAACAGTACCTTTTGGCAGAGGCGGATTAAGCGGCTGGCGGACCAGGCGGCCGCCAGGGGTCCCGAGCACCAGCAGGGGCCCCAAGCTGATAGACTTCAGTTTTAAGTTCAACGGGCAACAAAAAAATCTTGTACTGATATTGCAAACCCAATGATTACCCACGATTTGAATCGTATAACAATAAGTGTTGCCCTCATATATTGCATGTAATTGCGGTTGAAATCCGTTTTTTTTTTTAATGTTTTCCGGAACTTTGATCTTTAATATATGTTTTCGGTTCCAAGTTTTTAAAAAGTTGATCCCAGAATTCTTATATTAAAATAATGATCCCAGATCTCAGACTATAAACAACTGCCAATGTTTAGTTCTTTCGAAAGAATTTAGTATTTGAAGGTTCGTGATTTATTGTTATCTGGATTTTTGTGTTTATATTTTGAGAATGTGGGGAAAGATATCGAAGCAGTGTCGGATTAAACACGACATGGAGGCCCCTAGGCAGTGGAGTTCTCGGGGCCCCTTAGCCTGTTTTTGGAGCTCTAACACAAAACAGAACACGCTTTTGTGGGCCCCTAAAAAGCACGGGGCCCATAGGCAATTGCCTACTCCTCCTAACGAGTATTGAAGTATTCTGCAAATTTAGCATCAGTTTTATTTCAGTCAGCATGACAGAAATAGCGAAATATTTAAGTGAGATTGAAATTTCTCTAAATTGATGAATGAATAAAATAGTGAAATACATGAAAGTAATTCTTCGAAAAAACTGTAGAGCAGCGTTTCTCAAACTGTGGGGCACACCTCTCCCCGTGAGGGGGGGGGGTGATAACCCTACGAGGAGGCCGCGAGCATATGGAAAATAGAAGATTTAAAAAAATTAGTTTACTGACACGAAGTAAAGCAAAATACTTTCTGACATAAAAAAACACACATTACATTGATATAATTTATACATATCATCTGGTGATATTACGTCATTGAAAATAAAAGCTCCTAGCTACAGGGGCCCCCTTCATGTGAAAGCAAAAAGTCGTAAAATGTTATCATTGGTCTTTTACCATTGATAACATTTTACCACCTATTCTATTTTACATTTATAAAATAGTATGTCACTGGCTTAAAATGATATAAGTTTTCCGTGTGAATTCTGAATCTCAGGAAACGCAATAAGAAAAGTTTAAAAGCTGGTAAAATTACTCAAAATAATGAGAAGTCAAGGAATGGTGTGATCTTTGAATGTAGGAAAAACTTCTCATTCAAAGCGGATCGACAGAAAGATCGTTTGAAGTGAAATACAGATAACACTTAGGATGGAAAAAATCCATTCAGAATGTTATTTGCCTGTAAATGACAATAACCCCTTCGTCTATTGATTGATTGACGGTAATATACGTCGCACTAAGAAGCTACAGGAAGGCTTGGCTCTTAGTTGGAATTTTTTTCAGAGATGGTCCAGTGAAAGAGAATATTATATTTTATTTATACCGGTTCTCTTTTATTTCTGTAACAACCAAAAGACTGGATGTGCATTATGGTGAGCAAGAGCTTGATAACTGCTACCCGTTTCGGGAAAAGATAGGACCATAAACGCCAGAAGTCTTCCGTCACCCTCCAAGTCAATAGATAATTATTTTTTTAAGGATTATCAATGAGTTTTCAACGTTGGTCCTCTGGGGGAAGGGAGAGGGGGCGCGGTATAGAGAAGAATTTCGGCACATTGGACAAAAACAGGATCGGGAAAAGCACGATCAAGATTTATGACTGGCTTAAGGACGAATGAATGGAATGGGACAGAATGACCCTGAGAAAAAGACCCCTTTTCGAAGAAAACTGAGGAAATTTTGTGTCAATTTGACTTTCGAACTAATTTCTTTTAGCTTCTTGCTCTTATACAGACAAATCGGAGAACCGTGTTTAAACAACAAAAAAAGGTAACTATATTTTCATTTTCAAATTCTTTTTTGATTTTTAAGATTTAATGCATAGGTATTTTAATCATTGCGTAAAATAAAGTGAAAAAAAATATTTTGTCGCATTTGCGTGTCATTACTATTTTATTTATTTATTTATTTTTCGTTTTACACACATACATATAAATAACTGTCATGAGTTTCATAGAATATTTTCATGATGATTAAGATATTTAAATGTGTTTTCGTAGCTTGAATTTTAAAACATTTGAGATTGGCATTGTTATTCAAATGAAAAAATATTATTTGCCTCTCATATAAAAATAATTTCTTGAGTCAGTTATAAAAAGCGACAGTAGTTCATTTAAAATACAAAACATTAATGAGATTTTGAGTACATCCATTAATTATTTACCATACTTAAAAGAATCCTAACAATAAATCGAAATTGAAATAAAAACGTTATTATATTTATTGTGTTGATTTTTCGTTTGTAATCCTAACGTATTACGATAATTTTGTTTAGTAATATATGAGCCAATCTATAATTTCTAAATATTTAATTAAAATTGTTTCAAACTGTTAAAAGAATTTTCAAAGAAAGAAAGTATATTAAGTTTACTTAAAAATACCCTTTTCTTTCTTTTTATTGGTGACGTGAAATAAACATAATTTTTCTACTATACTTTAAAACTGCTAAGAGAACCATTGTTTTGTAAGATTAAATTTGAACAGAACAAATTCTTTTTTTTTTTTTTTTTTTTTTTTTTGTATTTATTGCCATTTCAAGAGTGATTTCCTGGCGATACTTTTTTGATTAAGATCTTTTGTCCAGACAATTTGAAAGGATATATTCAATGCAATCTAATAATTAAATGTATATAACTAATTATAAAAATACATAAAAGTCGCATAATTACTTTAAAATGCATAATTTCTTTAAATAAATAATAAAGTTAATCAAAGCTCTAATAAAGTTAATCAAAATTCATCTATAACTATATTTAAAATCTTTAAAAAAGGCAACAATGCCAAAACAATAGCAGAAATTATTTATAAAAAGCATTTAATGAAATGTTTATTTTTACAGAACAATCATAAATGTTGAAAAATATAGGTACTATTTTTTAATTACTCCTAGTTTAAAACTATTTAAAGTGGTAGCAAAATGTATTACAGAAATAAAAATATGATAAATACAATTTATAAAGTAGATAAGTGATTTTTTTCAAACAAAATAGAAATGTGAAAAGTTATTCAATATGTAGTAAGATTGTTTAATTTTGAGATAGGGAACTTTGAATGTAATTAAGATATAAATTTAGTTGAAAAATTGTAGATTTCTTTTGTGATATATTGTGGCGTTTGTCAAACAGTTTTGAGTTATCTTAGAAATTTCAAATTATTTTGGAAATGTTTTATTGTTCTGTTTAGTCACAAAGTATTAAGATTTTTGAAAAAACAAACAAGTATAGTAATAATACTAAACTAGGATGTGTAAAAAACATTTGTATTTAGTTAATGTTTTATTAACTTATATTTAGAAACTTTAAAAGGAAACTTTACAAAAATCAAGAGTATTATAATTGTTTTTCCAAAAAATCCCACGGTTTTTTAAAAGAAACCCTTAGAATTTTTGAAAGCTTACTTTTGGTTGAGATATTTTAATAATTTTGATTATAAGTAATCCGCGGAAGCTAAGCTACGTTTTGTTCTAGAAATTAAACTATGATATCTGTAAAGAATAAACGAATTAAACAAAATATGTGTGTATTAAATCAGAAATTTCATAACTCTATCACAGAAAATTTGAAAAAAGATTAAATGTAATTTTATGAGAGTTTGGAAAAAAAATTTAAGTGCTTTAGAAATTTTAGCTAATTTTGGACTGGATATTAAAAATTGCAAAGGGGGGAGGGGAGGCAATCATTTGGTAATGCGTCTAATATGTCCGGGTGGTACTCAGGTCTACAGGCACGTATTAAAGAACACAGTTCAAGCGCAGTTTGTATTCCTTGTGCCATTCATTCTTTAAATTTAGCAGCAGAAAGTTGTAGCGATGCAATTAAATATTTTATGCTTACACAGAAATTATTCAATTTTTTTCTGTGTCAACCCATCGCTGGCGAATTTTAAATAAAAATCTGGAAAGAAGTAAACATGCAATATCTGTGAAAAAAGTTTCAGATACACGATGGTCAGCAAGAGCAGATGAGTACGAGCTATAAGACTTGGTTATATACACATAGAAGAGGCCCGGGCTGAAATCCGTGATACAAATGAGGAGAAGATCACAATACTGGAGGCAACTTCTCTTTTGAAATAGATGGGGAAGCATGTGAAACTTCCCTAATGACCGTGATTTGGGATACCATACTCCAGAGGGTGAATGCTACTAGCAAAACATTACAATTAATTGGGTGTGAGCTATGAAAAGGAACCAATCTACTGAAATCTTTAGAATATTATATACAAAATTTCAGGAATGAATTTGGAAAAGTAGAACAAGAAGCAACTGCTTTACAGGGCTCTCATTTGAAAAGGAAGTTGGACAAGCTTGCAGGCAGCGAAAGAGAAAAATTATTTTCGGTGAAACTATAAAGAAGGTCATGAATTTGAAAATAGGGAAAATTTCTTGGTCAACTCATTCTATGTCATATGTGATAGAACAAGTGCAGAACTATTTCGAAGAGCTGGAATATATAAAAACGTTATAGAACACTTTTTTGTATTTTTTGACGAGATGTTACCTGAAATTAAGAAGAAAGCTGTACAAAAATTAAAGGATATTTACAAAGACGATATTGAATCGTTTAATTTTGACGATGAATTGGATCAGTTTTTGCTATTTTTAAAAGAAAACAAAGATACAATGAACACTCCAATAGAAATTTATCGAGTTGCAAAAGAAATGGTCTCGATTTTCCCTAATGTAGAGATACTTATATAAAAATATTTTTAACTTTACCGATATCAAATGCATCAGGTGAGAGATCTTTTTCGGTTTTAAAGCGAGTTAAAAATTATTTAAGAAGTAGTATGGGAGAAGACAAACTGAACAGCATGGTCATATTATATATAGAACAAGATGGTTTGGACCAAATAGATACTGCAAAAATAATCGATGAATTTGCCCAAGAAAAACCAAGACGTAAAGTTGTATAGCAAAATTTTAAGCTTTTAAGTAAGGTTTTTTTTTTTTAATTCTTTAAAATAAAGTTTAATTTTTTTTAGCCATTATTATTATTTTTTTTTTTTAGATATACATTTTATTTTGAGAATTTAAGGTCAGAGAATTTTTTTCACTATTTAAGTTTTTCGACTCTTCAGCCCGGGGGGCCCCAAACCTTTTACCGCCAGGGGCCTCCAACTAGCTTAACCCGCCTCTGCCTTTTGGCAGTATTCTTCATTTCTATACACCTCGTTCTCCCGTACTAGAATTTGTAATATTAGAATACGACTGTATGTAATTGCAAACGACTGCACGGCAGATTTTTAAAGTTCGTAATGATCAGAAAAAACGCTGAATCAGACAAGCCGCAGCATATAAGTCTATTTTTGGGGGATTGCTTTTAAAATGTTTCCTTCGTCCAAAATATTTTATTTTTTCTATGTTTTACACGCACACAGAATGAATTTTATTTCTTAAGTTCTCAATTATTGTATTAGTAACGTATGCTTTTAAATTTAAAAACGATTTACATAAGATTGACGTGCAAGAGCAAAAGTTTCCTGGCAGAGTTCCAACTAATTTCACTTTGGTGACGGCCCCTTAATAGCTTGAAAATTGCGGAGAAAATCGATAAAATGTAGGATTTTTAAAGTTTCATAACTCAGCCAGTTTTTATCGTAATAAAATGAAACTTTTTGTGTTTACTTTGTTTTTGTGTACTGCATCTTTCCCTAAATATAAGTGATAGGACCTGGAGACCATATAAAAAACTAAATTTTGTAATTTTTTTTGTAAATGGGTTTCTTGGTTCGAAAGGCACGTAGAAACATTCTATACCTGTTTTAAAACATTTTTCAAATTGGAAGTGCATATCTAAGCCAATCGGTGCGGGAATTAGCTATTGGGTCACATTAAGGCTGGATACCCTGTATATATAGTATAATAAATTGAAAAAATAACAAGACTAAACTATCTGTTACGTCTACAATAAGAATAAATAATACATAATCGTTTGGCGAAGTAGAGCGTGAACTACTCAAGAAGAATAAATCTAATTAAATAATCCATAATCGTTTGGCCAAGTAGTTCATGTACTACTCAACAAGATAAAATGTATATAATGTTTTGATTTTTGCTGTTCGATGAATAAAGAATTTTTATTGGAATAAATGACGGCTTAGTTTGTTTCTTGGTGCCGTAAGATTAATTTAAAACGTAATTTAAATACGTAAAATAGTTGGCGTCCACGCATTTCGAATCAGAAGATTGCAGGTTCGTGTCCTGTCGCGGACGCCAACTATTTTACGTATTTAAATTACGTTTTAAATTAATCTTACGGCACCAAGAAACAAACTAAGCCGTCATTTATTCCAATAAAAATTCTTTATTCATCGAACAGCAAAAATCAAAACATTATATACATTTTATCTTGTTGAGTAGTACATGAACTACTTGGCCAAACGATTATGGATTATTTAATTACATTTATTCTTGTTGAGTAGTTAATCCACACTTTATCACCATTTAAAAGGAAGAGGGAACCGGCTAGATCAATACCTATTACCTCGAATACTTTTGCATCCCTAACTCGGTCTTCAGGTAAGGCAACAGGCGCACTGGCAGCTGGTCCTGCGCTGTATCGTCTACACATGACACACTTTCTAATAATCTGTCTGACAGTTCTCGATTTTAAAATTCAATATTTTTCCCTTATTATTGAAAGCAGTATTTGAGTACCCGCATGACAATTAGATTTGTGCAAGTGCTCCACTAGTCGTGTAGTTAACGCACAATTTGCTGGAAGAAGGATGGGTGATAAAAAGCAAGGATCATCCTTCCTTTCAGTAATTTTAGTCTTAACACGCAATAATCCCTCATTATCTTTAACTACATTGATTATAGGTACATTCTTTGGCTCAGGGAAACATTCCCTCTGAACAGTCCTTATAAGTATCTTTTCCGCATTCTCAAATTCTGAATTGGATATTTCTCCTCCATTTCTATCCTCAGGACTCTTACGACAGTTAACAATGAATCTTTTTATCCATGCTAACTAACCTGATTATAGAATGATAATTTGAAAATTTCTGTTCGTACCAAGGAAAGTTTTCTTTTACATTAATACTACACAATGTAACTTTTCTCCTTTCAGCATTTACCTCTTTAACCTCGCAGTCTAATTTTGTTATTGGCCAATCCCCTGGTTCTTCCCTTAACCAGGCGGGACCTTCAAATCATTTTAAATCTAACAATTGTTGCGGAGTGCAACCCCTTGTGAGAACATCTGCTGGGTTTGAAATTCCTGGGACATGTCTCCAATATTCATGAGAGTCTACTTCATTTATCTCTCTGACTCGATTAGAAACAAATATTGACCATTCTCCTCGGTTCTTAATCCACCACAGTGCAACCATAGAATCTGTCCAAAATGTTGTTCTAAGGTGGGGTAGAGATCAAGTGCTGTCCGGACCGAAAGAGCTAGTCTTGCACCAATACTACAGGCTAGTAGTTCTAACCGCGGTATTGATATTGTTTTAATTGTTGCTACTTTTGTTTTGGCTCTTATCAGATGAACTTGAACACCATTATTGGTAACTGACCTAACAAAAATACAGGCGGCATAAGCGTTCTTAGACGCATCTACAAAAACATGCAACTCTGACTTTCCACTAACAATTATATATCTTGGAATTTCTATCTTACTTAAACATGCCACTTCAAGTAACCATCTGGAAAACCTGTTATACATCCCTGGGGGTAGGGGGTCATCCTAGGTCAATTTAATTTTCCAGGCTTCTTGGAGCCAAATTTTTGGTAGTAAGGTGGCGGCAGATAAAATTCCAATAGAATCGTAGAACTGTTGCACAAATGACAAAATTGTTCTTTTTGTCGTATTACCCTTGTTTTGAGGAATTTCATTTATTACCGAGCATCTAAGTGTATCTCTATCTAAGTTCCATATTATACCCAGTAAGTCTGTATCTCCCGTACACTTAGAGACACCTGGACCATTGACATTACTCTCCCAGTTCCTCAAATTGAAACATCCCTTGCTTAAGACAGTCTTAGCACTAGAAATAAAGTTCCCTACTTCCTGCTCAGTAAAAACACCACTAACACAATTATCGACATAAAATGGATGTTTGAGTTTAGAAATAATTTCCGTACACTCCAATGAAGAATGTTCAAGCAAATGGTTTAAAGAAGCCGCCAATAAGAACGGACTTGAACAAACTCCAAAAACAACCCGACAGTGCCGATAAACCATTTCCTTATTATCCTCAAGAGGGTAGAAAAATCTTAAGAATTCTCTATGTTCAGGGGCTATAGCTAATTGTAGGAAGGCCTTCTCAATGTCGGCTAATAAGCCAATCGGATACAAACGGAATCGATCTAATATGTCTGGTATTAACTCTATCAAATTGGGACCTTTATGAAGCACATCGTTAAGCGAAGGCTTACCCCCCTCCCTAGTAGTAGCATCAAAAACAGGGCGTATCTTAGTGGTCTTAGCTGGTGTCAGTACGGGTCTATGAGGTAGATAATACCCATCATTATTTATTTCATTATCTGGGATTCTTTCTAATATTCCTAGATTTTCCCATTCTTTGAAAACAGACACATAATCATCAAAACAGTTGGTTTCGATTATACCTTGGCACATTTTTTGGTGTCTCTTCCAAGTCATACTTTTGTTACTCGCCAAACTTTTTTCTGTTTTAAACGGCAATTTTAACTGGTACCTTCCATTTGGAAGAATATCTAAATCATTTTCAAACATTTTTATGTATTCGGAATTAATCTTCTTTCCCTTTAAATTCTCTATCGGATCTCTTATTCCAATGGTTTCCAAACTCCACAATTCCTTAACATCTAATGACAATATTTGATTGGACAACATACTCATGACAGACCTAGGATTCTGTTGCTCATTTATAGCAGGTAAGAACTTTGCTTTAGTAATTTTAGTAACTTTACCCATTAACGCAAAACAAAACCCAAATGTGTCTCTACCGCCGTTAAACCACATTCTAGTTTAATGAGTTTCCCTGTATAAATCAATCCTAGTGCATCTGCTCCCAATAAGAGATCAATATCTGAGACGCGAGAACCCACATCCGGAACATAAATATTCTTTTTCTCTAGTTCAGAAATCAAATATTTATCTGTAATTTTTGGCAAAATGCCACAAATCTTTTCCTCCGATAATACTTCAAGCTTGCAGGAAAATTTGCCTTTGAGGCTTTTTATTTTTATATTATATTTAGAATGTTGTTTGGGACTTGATTTCCTCCCCCTAAACAAACCATATATTAAGGTTTGTTTCCCAATGGACCTCAAGCTTAACTGAGAAATGGCCCTTTGAGTTATGTATGAATTTTCTGACACACTATCCAATAAACATCGCATGACCAGCTGCCAGTGCGCCTGTTGCCTTACCTGAAGACCGAGTTAGGGATGCAAAAGTATTCGAGGTAATAGGTATTGATCTAGCCGGCCCCCTCTTCCTTCTAAATGGTGATAAAGTGTGGATTGTCTTATTTACATGTGCGGTTTTCCGAGCCGTGCACCTTGAAATTATAACCTCCTTGTCTACTGAAAGTTTTTTGCTCTCCTTGCGTCGGTTCATAGCTCGTAGGGGCAGACCGAAGACAATATATACAGACAATGGATCCAATTTTAGAGGTTCTGTTACAGAATTACAAGGTCTAGACTGGAGTAAAATACAACGCGAGTCTGAACTTCAAAGCATAAAATGGAAGTTCATCTCACCCAACGCAGCTTGGTGGGGAGGATGGTGGAAAAGGCTCATTAGAGTCATCAAGGATCTTCTGAGACGTACTTTGGGGAGAGCAATTCTCTCTTATGAAGAGTTACTCACAGTCTGCTGTGACTGTGAAGGAATCATAAACTCTCGCCCCTTAACTTATATTTCAGAGGACTCAGAGGATTTGATCGCCATTACTCCAACTATGTTTCTCATGACTAATAGCTCTGCTGAAGTAACAGACTTGGATCTAAATGATTTTGCCAAATTTCAACGAAGAGTGAGATTCCGTGCCAAATTATTCAAGGATCTGAAAAGTACATTTCGTAATGAATATTTAGGACTGTTGGCTCAAAAACGTTCTAAGCCAATATCTCACAAAATGAAAGTTGGAGAAATTGTCCTTGTTGAAAATCCTAACAAGAAGAGGTTATATTGGCCTTTAGCTAAAGTGTTAGAATTATTACCGGGTCGGGATGGTAACATTAGAACCCTGAAGCTGAAATGTGGTAATGCAGAGATAATTCGGCCTGTTCAAAGGTTATTTCTGTTGGAAATACAACCTGAAGAACTTCCAATTGCAGATGTTGGTATGGAAGGGGTTCCTGAACCATCGAGCTTGTCTGAAGTGCCAGTAGCCTATACTGATAAAGAAGTTAACCCAGAGTTGACCGAAGTAACTCCTGCTATGGACAGTTGTAAGTTTGCGAGGTGTGGATGTAAGATCAAACCGCCTCAAAAACTGGACTTATTGAATTTGACGGTCTTCTTTGAGTCATAATTGACTCAAAGGGGGGAGTGTGTTACGTCTACAATAAGAATAAATAATACATAATAGTTTGGCGAAGTAGAGCGTGAACTACTCAACAAGAATAAATGTAATTAAATAATCCATAATCGTTTGGCCAAGTAGTTCATGTACTACTCAACAAGATAAAATGTATATAATGTTTTGATTTTTGCTGTTCGATGAATAAAGAATTTTTATTGGAATAAATGACGGCTTAGTTTGTTTCTTGGTGCCGTAAGATTAATTTATAACGTAATTTAAATACGTAAAACTATCAACTAACAAAGCCAGAAGATAGAAACCAGATTTTAAGACACATTCCTATAAAAAATGGTGGAAATGTATATTGTACAAGATTTAATATATACACTGGTGTCCAAAAGTTAAGCATAATTGATAATTATGTGAATAAAGAAGAAACTGTAAGTCAGAATGGCGGGAAACGTGATATGCGAGTGTAAAATGGTTATGAAATAAGGAAGCAAATCAAAAGAATCATAATAATTAATTTTATTATCCAAAGTAGCAGTTTGAAAGAAAACTGAGCATAGCAAGGATTCACACTTTAAAGAAAAAATGAAAGAAAACATTAAATAAAATACTGATGCTGCAGTTTAATAAGGCGTATGGTCACCTCTGACCGCCAGGCACACTGCCCAGCGATTTACCATAATTGCTATGAGATGATGAATGAGTTGTGGGCTCAAGCGGTTCCAAGCTTCTTGGAGAGCTCTCTTCAGTTCTGTAACGGAGCTTGGTGGGTGCGAAAGGGCTGCAATTTGTCTCCCGAGCATATCCCATACACGCTCGGTAGGATTTAAATCGGGGGAGTTCGCAGGCCACGACATGCGCTGGATGTTTTCCATTTCAAGGAAGTCATCAATCAGCACCGCTTGGTGACATGGCGCATTATCATAAATGAATATGAAGTCAGGACCGACAGCACCTCGAAACAAGCGAACATAAGACTCAAGAACTTCGTCTCTGTATCTTTGAGCAGTCACAGACCCCGTGTCAAAGAAATGGAGGTCTGTGTGGCGTCCATCATGATACCTGCCCAAACCATTACTCCCCATTGATGGAAAATGATATCTTTTCGTTATGTTTCTTGGTTCAAAACGTGTTCCACGTTCTCTCCAAATCGTTACCCGTCGAGAATCACTACTCAGACTAAACCGGGACTCACCACTGAACATCATATTGGCCCACTCTCCAATGTTGATGTTTCAAACTCCAGTTCAAACGAGCGCGTTTATGCGCAGACGTGAGGGGAATGCAAACTGCTGGTCTTCTGGCATACATGCCAGCATGATTGAGTCTCCTGTAAACAGTTTGTCTCGAATTTCGTATTCCTGTGACGACTGTGAGCGCCGAACCCAGTGCTCTGGCAGTACTGCCCCTCTGACGTCGCGCACTTATTACCAGATATCGGTCTTGGCGAGGGGTTGTGACTCTTGGTCGACCTGATACTGGTTGTCGGGTAACATCTCCCGTTCTTTGAAACCTCTGCCACATTCAGAATTCGAGACACTTCGGTTTGTGATCGTGAGGATTCCAGCGATTCTTCCTTTCGTAAACATGTCCAATTGGTGTCTTTGTGCCACCATTCACCTTGTTTGATGGTTAACAACGTTCCTTCGCACAGCAGTTGCACGAAACTTGTCTGAACTGCCTATGCTGCGTGAATTGGTTTCTCCGCGGTCCAACATGCGCCGGTGTTTCGCGCAGGATGTAGTCGACTGAAAAGTTTTGCAAAACCCAATGTTTCTTCACCCAATTAATATCCGCAAGAAATTTGGAATAATTTTACTCCGTGTTTTTTGCATTTTACGATTTATGCTTAACTTTTGGACACCAGTGTGTATTATATATAAGATCCGGCTTGGGGTCCAAGACCTGACCTTGCAGGGGGGGGGGCAATTATTTTCTGTTACGCCACTGTACACAGGATTAGGGAATTAATTCTTTTCACTGAAAGTAAGGTGTTTTTGTATTATAACAACTATGTTGGCATAAAGTTGTCAGAGTTCACCAAATTTTTATGGCAGAAATAGTTTTTCATGGAGCTTTCCATAAGTGATTTCTTGTTTTGTTCGACAAATGTCCTCATTTTATGGTTTGTTGCGTTTTGACACATTTTTGAAGTGAAAACTTTTTTAGCGGCGTTGGGCACTTTTTGGTAGAAAAAAATCTTATGGGTTCGCGTCACCGACATGCTCTGACTGGCGCATGCGCAGTGTGCTGTTCGCCTTCGACACTTTTTGGATGGGTGAAATTGCGTACGTTCGCGTCACCGACATGCTTACAGCAGTATATCTGTAGCTATACAGCTGACGTATAGTGCTGTGTATATCTTATAAGTGAAATTAAATGGATTTAGGGAAAAGTTCAATATGTATATACTGTGTATTGTTGAAATAGTGTTTTTGTTTGATTATTATTTGAATCGTTTAATTGAAGAATCATTGTGCAGTACAATAGTGAGTACTAAATAAATATAATATTTTTAAGATAAAAAATAAATAAAATTATTTTAAATACTCGTATTTATTTTGGCGTTTGGAAATTTTATATCATTTAAAATTATTTTAAATCTTCGTATTTATTCTGGCGTTTGAAAATTTTGTATTATTTATTTTCTAATATTTAACCTCTGCAATGCATCACGCAATCCGGATTAGCATTTCACAGTGGCTTAGAAGTTTTCTTACTATCGTGGTAAAACAGACTTCAAGTTCTTCAATCATATTTTTATCGTAGGTTTTGAAATTAAAATTTTTATAAAATCAAATAATAATTCAAGATTAATGTGTTGAAGTTTTAAGTTCTACTGTGATAAAATTTCTTCCTAGAGAAAGAGATAAAACTTGTTTCAAAGCTGGATTTTTTAAGTAATTAAAACTTTAAATAATGAAACAACCATAAATATTATTTTAACTGCTGTTTCACATTCCTTGAGAAAAATTGAGTTTCACAGGAAAGTTCACTTCCCAACATAAACTTGAATAAGATTCTAGCAACCCTTGAAAATGTGAGCAGGATTACCAGATTGGCGACAAATTATAGCACTAAGGAACCATTGAGAAGTCTGTGGAATCGATCTTTCCGGAAATTTCCTCGAGACAAAAAAGTGATCTATGAAACAGGTCGAGTCGGTCAGTTAAGAATGTACTTGTGTGTTGTCTGCGATAAGACAAAGAGACTATCTGTATGAGTTCCTACTTGTGGAACTAGAGCCATTTCTGGAGCGCTGCAAAGCTTGTTTATAACACAGGCACCTTTTTCCATTATTGTAAGTAATCTGTTTTAATATTTCTTTGTGTACATATGTAGATTTATCTTTGTGTAGCAATTTGTTCATCCTTGCCCATTAATAAATTTATTATTCAATTAATTGGAGTCATTGGCTGTTTCACACTCATGAAAATTTGCAACAATGTTTATACACACAGATATACGTATAATATAGCTTCTGCTTTACAAAATCATTCTTATGTAAAAAGTTGCCAAACTTAACCAACGTTGTTGTGGAAATATCTAAAATTATTTTTGTTTTTTGTACAAGATATTTTGTCCAGACTTGATAATTTGCATAAAGGAAAAAAAACTAGATTTTTATTCTATAATATTAATTTTTCTTCAATTATAAATTTTAAAAATATTAGTCAATGTAAATATAGGATTACAGGTAACACCAATTGTGCTAAAAAATGTATGTGTTATGCAAATTTGCTATATGAAACAAACTAGAACGAAGGGGGGTGGTTAGGATCTATGAATTAAAAAATTAGAAATTATATTTTCATGATTAAGATAAATTTCTTAAGAAATCATATTAATATAAATCAAACAATGTTTTTATCAACAGCGAGCACTGTTAACCATTGCTATCTTTTAAGACTAATTTTAAATTTTTGTAAGACATAGCTTAGGGCTACCCGTCAGTTCATTAACCCCTTACCTGCCGAGGAAAGGTTATCTAATTTGCACACAGGTCATGTAGTTCATACAGTGTATTGTGGGAAATGAAAAGGCATAAATAAGTGAATCATTTGCAAACACTGTCAAAGACATAGCTTTAATGATAGCTGTGCAATGCAAAGAATCATATTTCAAAAAGGTGCATATATGCCTGCATCAGTTAAGGGGTTATTAAATAAAAAATTTTATTTTTCACAATGTTGAATACTTTTTACAAGAAAATTTTTAATCCAAGTAACTAAAAGAGAGACACAATCAAAATCTTAAAATGTACTAAAATATTAATAAATCACAAAATGATTGTATGTACACGTTAGAATGAATTTCAAATAAGGCATCTTTTCCACTTAAAAGCTTTATCACACTTATTGAGGAGTTGTATACGGATTATATATATATTTAGTAGTTTTTATTACATTTTGTATTCCTTAAGGGTTTTACCCAATTGTCAAACTGTGTTAGAGTAAAGCCATGTTATTAAGGGAATTGCCTTTATATTTTAAGACAAAAATAAATATGAAAAAAAATTTTCAGCTAATAAATTTTTTTTTTTTATGTATTATCTCAGTCATGTTTTTGTGAATGTGATATAGATCAAATCTAACATTTCAATCCAAATTTTTAACAAGTTACTCTGTAATTGGTAAAAGTTTGATACTATTCTCTCAGTTAAAATTTCTGAGATAATTACTCTTAATTTTTTACTTGTTGAACATCTAGCTATAAATTATAAAAATATATTACAAGTATTTAACTACTTATATTCTTTAAGTAAAAGATTTTATAGAAGAGAAAATTATTTGTTTTCAGTTTCTTAAATTTTTGTAATCTGTT
Source organism: Trichonephila clavata (assembly GCA_019973975.1). Taxonomy (NCBI): domain Eukaryota; kingdom Metazoa; phylum Arthropoda; class Arachnida; order Araneae; family Nephilidae; genus Trichonephila; species Trichonephila clavata. The sequence continues at coordinate 178,281 of BMAO01028204.1, read as the reverse complement.
TCAAGATATTGGCTTTTGCCCAGTTTCATGACATGAGAAAACCAAACATATAGAAATTTTGCTAAATCAATTTATTTTTTTCCAGTTTTTTTAGGACTGGTAAATTATTATTTGGTGCAAAAAATACAAAGCATTATTTTTTTTATTCATCTAACATTTAAGACAAGTAATTTTTTTTAAAACCCTTGCAACTGAAACTAATGAGTAAAAGGAATTTTCATCTGAAAAATCAGATTGCATGGAAGAAATTAATATTGATAATGAGAAAATTCTTTAGAGGTTCTTTAAATTATTCTTAACACTGTAATGTAATTTCCTTTGAGCCATTAAAATAAAAACAAATTCTGTCCAAGAAAATTTTTTTCAATTTATTGAGGATGTTTTATATATTTTTTAAAAAATATTTTGCAAAAAAAAAAAGTTTAAACTTATTTTTTAATTTTTTTTTTTTTTTACATGAAACATAAAAGCATGCTCTAAGAAATATCATAATGTTGCCCCAAATTAAAATTTGTCATGATAAATTTGGGTAGAAGTATATAATGGCAGATACACTCATCATGGTAATCAAATCAAGGTTAGTTGCAATTCCAATATGCACATATACATATTAATATAAAGTAATTAGAATTAAATTGTAAATCAAGGGGTTAACTTTTTTCAATGTATCCTTTGATTGAAAATTAAATTATAATGAATGCTGCTCACATTTTTTTTTAAATGGTTATAAACTGAGTGAGTGCTTCAATTTAAAATTCAGTTGTGGTTATGAACATCAACTGAAAACGTGCAATTTCAAAGTATCTTTTCCCCTTTATATATTTCAGAAAATAAAATTTGAAAACTAAAGATTTCTGCAAGATAAATCATCTGTTAGTGAAAAAAAATTGCATTAGCTTCACAGCACATGAAGAAGAAGAAAAAGGTAGTTTAGTAAAAATTATTACAGAAAAAAATTTACATAGTTAAATTATGGGTTAGAATTTGTGCTATCAAGTTTTCAGCCAGCCAAATTATTCAAATGCTTGCATTATTTAAAATGCTTTTGGTAGCATGAAAGAAGAGCTGAAGTTTTTCATCAAGTAGAGAAAAGTATTTTCCATGCATTTGCACAGTTACAAATTTATTGTTTAAATTTTACAATTATGTAACTCCCAATGAAATGAAAAACAGCTGCACAAATTACTGTAAAATTTTTAATATCAAAATTTTCATGACACATATATAACAATATTTACAATAATTTTATTAAAACAGTGAGCTTTAAAAGATATTTCACAAATACACTAGAGAAGTAAGGTATCAGTCTTTAAATTAGATCCAAAAGAGCTTTCATGCAGAACAAATATGTAAATATAGTTGACAATCAGGTATTATGGATCATAAATTCAACAACTTAAAATTTAAAACTCACAAAATAAACTTTTAAATTTAGCTTAGTTTCTTATTTGAACAATTATTTTGCTACAATACTACCATTGTCAGCTAAAACAAAATTGCTTAAAAGGAAAAAAATTGTACATTATCAGGCTATGAATATGGCAAATTAAAATGATCAAGTCAATGAGGTTCATTGACAATAATGCAATAAAATAAGTCAATGCTTGAAAATTTTTTTAAATCTAGCAACACTTTCTAATTTACATTAAAATATTAATTTCTATATATCATTATAGTTTTCTACTAAAATTATTAAAGGTGCACATAATCAAATATCTCATAATTTTTCCCATTTCATCCACAACATTTAGATAAAGTTTTCCAACAATCAGTTAAATTCTTTTTTTTCCTTCAAAAAACCAAATTTAAACAATGGAAACTTATAAAAACAATATTCCCACAATACTCCAAACATGAAATAAATATTCAGAAAAACTTACCAAAGTATATATTGTATAAATTATGACATTGAAATCATTAAAAATTACATCTTATGAAAACAGGATGACTGAATAAAGAGAGTACAGTTCAGAAAGTACAAAATGAGAATATGCATTAAGTGAGATGGAGAATGGAACAATAAAACAGCACACTTTAAGCATAATAACTGGGTGATACTAATAAGTCAGTTATCACAGCAAGTTGATCATCAGTAAATTTAAGTTTGTGATCCCTCCAGTTATCATGGTGAGTACGACGAAAACTTGAGAGAGCTTTCTTTATAGTAGTCTATGGAAGAACAAAAGGATGTTGGTGAAGAATAAAAGGTAAAAAAGTGTTGAAAATAAAAACAAAAATATAAAAACCAACAGAAATGTTAGGAAAACTAAATTTATTGTAGTGTTAACTATACAAATATTATAACTGAATTCTTAGTATTTATTATATATAGAATTTTAAACTTTTCCCTATAATTAAATTATTGAATAAGATGTGAATGAAATGAAATTTTTAAAAAAAACTGCTCAATTAAAATGAAAACTCATAAAATTTTATAATTAAAAAGACATTGATATTTAATTTTAGGCAATTACAACAAATCTATCTTTACAATGTATGTGTATATGGTCATTTTTACACAATTTCAAGTCAATTATAGGATTTTAAATATCTTTCATATAATCATAATTAATCAAATGTGTTTAATCAATGTGATAAAGCCCTCGATATCATAAGCATTTTTAGACTATATATAAAGAAACCACAGTATATTTACTTTGTTTGCTTTACATAAAAAATAATTTATATGTTAATTGTCAGATTAAGTAAAATAATCAGGAAAAATTACTTATCAATTTTTGGAAGGACAGTTTTAATAATTTTCCTTAGTTATACAAATTAAACATAAACTATTATATTAATTAAATTATTCAACTGACTAAAAACTATGTACTTGTTAATCATAAATTTCTCAAATACTCAATTTGAAATTTAAAAAAAAAATTAAGTTCTAACATGAAAAAACCTCTGTCATACCAAAGTTAGCATTTAAAAATAATAATTGCACTACATTCTAGTTAAAATGCATTAGCACAGCAAAAAAGTACCATGTTTTCAACTACACTCACCGATATTGGTTGTGGATCATGTAAATGATCACCAAGAAGTACTAAAATATCAGGAAGAAACTCTGGAACATCATATGGGTAAGCATTTACACAAGCACATAATCCTAATATTCCAGCATGACGCTCTAGCAGATCCTCTGGAGCAAAGGTTTTCGGTCCATTACCTGACAAAGAATGCTTCTTCTTCAACTTTTTCTGACACTTTTCCTTGAACATATTCTAGAAAAATTAATATCAATAATCAAAATAATTTAATATCAATTTTAGAAATACTTTTTTTTTGTAAGAACATATATACAGAGAGAGAGAAAGAAACGATATTTCTTTTTCAAACGGAGCTGCATTTTGGAACACAGCAAGTTCCACCTAGAGTGAGAGCCATTTCAGTGGTGGCACCATCTAATGGTGGCTCTTGCTACCAAATTGTGATGTTTTAATGAATTAATTTTAATTCATGCTCTTTTGGGATGCTAAACATTGCTGTGATTTAATTTTGCTGAGAGCACCAGAGCCAAATTGAAACTCAAGGGATCTTTACATGCTCCATAATCATATGACATGTGTGCCTATGACTTTTGCATCTAGAAAATTTATTGACTCCAGCTGGGAATGAACCCACAATCTTGGACTTACAAGGCAGGCACATTACTTATAAGCCACTGAGCTGACATAGAAAAAGATATTTTAAAATACTTTTTAATATAAATTATCTAAATTTTATACAATATTTCTGAATTTTTTACTAGGAAAGTTTCAAGAATACAACAGTACTTACACATCAACTTATGAAAAAATTATTTTAACTCTACAAATAAAGTTGAAACCACTACATTTCTATTAACATTTTTACTAGATGCATGGAAATATTTTAAAGATAAAATAAGAGTCAAAACTGACTTCTCAGGAAATATAAAATATGATTTACACTACAGAGATTTCATATCAAAGACTTTTGAATACTTACTAAAAGTTCATCAGATATTTTAAAAAATTCACAATGGAGAAAACCACAAAGAGTTTCAGATGCTGATTCTCGAACCTATATTTAAAAGATATTATTAACACAAAGCAAACGATAAATACAATTTTATCAACTATTGAATAATATATGTAGATATGGGAAAATGTACCTCAACATTTTCATCTTGTAACAATTTTAAAACCAAATCATAAATTTCCTTGGTCCATTTTTTATTATGCATTATAGTGAATAGATTGTTAAACACCATAGTTTGCAAATAAGCAGCACCAGTCACTCGTGAATGCCAAGAATTACCAGATGAAATCTGTAGCAAATATAATTAAGAGTAAATATAAAGACTGAATCAAACATTTGCATATGACAGTAATAAGAAATAATCATGAAAAACATTTTTGAACAGTTTGAAAGTTTTAGAATAATCAAATCATACATTTTGAAGAATTTTTATAGAAGCTTCAATACTCTCTGCATTCAAGTAAGCTTGTCCTAAAATAGCAATTGTTACTTGGCAATCTCGCTGAAATCCATTATCAGCAGTATCATTCATCATATGGCAAAGCTATAAAAAAAGGACAAATTTATAATATTTACAGTAAGTTAATTATTTTACAGTAAATAAAATCACAGAAATAAATTTAAAAAAATATATATTGCAAGGAGATGATACATTTTTATTTTAAATAAATTCATTAATAAATTTTATTAATACGTGGGGAAAAAATCAGGCTATATAAGAAAATTTCTATATATGAAGGTTAAATAAATTTTACAGCAATAAACTACTATTTAAACCCACCAGCCCCCACCCCACCCTTTTATTCTAAAATAAGTTGTTTTATAAAGTATAGCTTATATTTTATAGGAAATTCAAAATATTTATACAATAGTGTTAAGGATTAGAAGTGTCGAAATTTTCCCTCTAAATGTTGCTAAAATTTCAGCAGCTAATAAAAGTATGAACAGTGGGGGGAAATGAAAGCAGGTTACAAAGTTTGATTCAGATAGGAAATTATAGATTTGTAGACTTTTATTATGTATATTAGATTATTAAAACCCCACTGTTATTAAATTAAAAGTGAAAAAATTTTTTACCATGCAAATTTTTATTTTTTTATTTTTCACTTGACAAAATTAATTCAGTATTAGTTTCATATCTCAAGAAAATGAGCTTTTAAATTACATAAAATTAGCATTTAGTCCAGATATTTTTTTCCTTCTATTATTTTAATCAAAATGCTACTCGTAGAAATAACAAAATCAACTGGTGAGATATCACAAAAGTCTGGAGTTTTTATATTTTTTAAATCAGAAACTTAAATAAAAACAAATCAAAATTTTAAAAATAACTAATAGATTCGAGTTTTATTGTAATTAATTTTTACAAATTAAAGGACAAAACATTTTGCATTATCTATGCATCTTCTACATAATACAAATATTCTAATAGTAAAAGAAAAAAATATACAACTTAACCTTTTCTATATCATAACTATGATTACTTAACTCAAATATGTAATAAGATTGCTTTTAAAGTTTAATTTTAAATCTTAAAAAATAGACAATATTTAAATTCAATTTTATAATTTAAGTAATAAAATTAAACATTTCAAAAATTATCTTCAAGAATAAAAATCAGAAAATTAAATGCTATTTATGAAAAATTACTCTACTAATTTATATACAATTTGCTGTTATTCATACCACTGGCAAGACACTTAAAATATCAGGAGGTGCAGTGTATAAAGTCTTTGATCCATTCAGAGAAATCCAACGACAAACTATAACAGAAAATAAGAAAAATTTAGGTTTTATCAACTATTTTTTTTGTCAAAATAATTCAATATTAACTTGAGTTCTATGAACTAGAACACATGTATTTTATAATGATATAAAATAAATGACTTTTATATTATAGTTGTAAAATTAAAACCACATAACACATAAATGTTTAATGATATTTAATAAGTAATATTCATATGAAAAACAGTATTGAAATAAATACATACTAGTACGGAAAAGGTTTTTTGCACTTTTTAACTCTGGAGGTTCTTCAGCTGAATTTTCTTCGATATCCTTATTATTAGCCTCTAAGAGAGCAATTCTAGGCATCAATGATTCTAAGAAAGGCACTCTCTTTGGTGTGTATTCCAGAGTTTTAGCATTTACAGGAATGTCATACATAAATATATACACAAGGAAACTGAAAAATAAAAAATTTCATTTAATTTTATTAATATTGGAATTATTGTTTAAACAAATTTAAAGTTTTCATTTCAAAATTCTTTCTAAAAAAAATTTTGGACACTGATCATCAAGTCATAACAATATGAGAGAGTGAGAGTTATTTCAATGTCGTAATACAAAGCTGCATGATGGCTGTTGGTGACAGACCTAGAAATTTTGAACCATGGTCAAGTGATGAGAACAACCCAAGCTGGCACCCCGTTCTCCTAACTTCCACACCACACCAATGAGAGGACATTTGAGCCTTGATAGAATTAATGCGCAGCAGACCCCCAATGCATGGCAGATTTTCAGCAGCGTTAGGCTCGAACCCATGACATGCAAGCCACTAGTCAGAGACCAGAGCATAATCCAAGAAAGAAATATATGCATAATGTAAAATTACATTATTTTCATAGTCTATATCCTTTTTTCCTTTATATATAGATTCAAAATATAAATATTTTTTAAAAGAAACCATTATTGAAAAATTTGGAAATATATCCTTGTGTCTGAATCTTCCTTCAAATTTTAGAAGATTCTGTACTTAAATATAATTCACAGCTTTTTAAAACTTAATTCTGTTAAGTAAAACAAAAAGTTACAAAAAGTAATATAATTTTACGAGTAAAATTCAAATTCAGCATTTTTTAAACTATGAAGGGAGAGTGATGTTGAAATTTGATACCATATATAGAAATAAAATTTAACCAATTCATACCAGTAAAGCAAAATTAACATCCCATTTTTTGGTAGAATTTAACAAATTATATTTTAAAATGGCAGTCAAAATCAAAATTATGACACTTAAGCAGCTCCTAAAAATTTACATCACTAAACAATATATTATACACACCCATAAGAAAAATGCTAATTCCATTAATGAAAAATATTAAATAGAGCTATGTGCTACTTATTCATTCATTTCACAAAGCATTATCTTTTTGAAGAAATTTTACATTTTCAATTCTTTGCACAGAGTAAAAAATACATAAATGTTAATGTATAAAATGCAATAATAATGTATTTGTAAGTAAAATTTTTTTTAAAGTAAACTTTTATTTTCGACTTTTTGATATGCTTGTACCCCCCCCCCCCCAATGTTGGGTTATAATGCCTCACAGTGGATTGATTTTCATATTCCTTTTAATATTTTCAAATCTATCATATATATTCATGCATATTTTCCATGTGAAAAGAGCATTCTCTTGTGAATCTAATGAAAGTATTTATATCCTACCATTTACGAAGGAAAAAAAATAGCATATCGCATATTTTTAGAGCTTTTAAGAAATTAATTTTGAAAGCTACAATTGATATAATTTGAAAATTTAAAACACCCTGTTAACGCCCCGCCTTTCTTGATGATGTCATCGATAGGTGGCGTGCCTGTTCCTATATATAGGCATGTTTTGTAAATAAAATTGAGAGTGTGTGTTTTACAGTCTACTTGCTTGTTTTGTGAATTTCTGTGTTTAGTGCGTGCGTAAATATATGGTCCGACCGATTGGAGAGAAAGGTCGGTGACCTGTGGATTTAAGTGAGCTGAATTCGAATATGAAAGATTTGAGGTAATGTGAGAATTGCGTTTATTAGTGTGGGCGGATTCATGTTAATTATTTGTATTGTGTTGTAGCAGGTTTTACTTGTCATTGATTGGTTTATGTGTAGAGTTTTAGTGTGAATTTGTTGTTATTAATATTGCAGTGTATTGTGTTGTCTGCCTTTGAACTATTCCTTGTTTAATGGTTGCGTTTGTCAGTGATTTTGGTTTACTTGGGTTCGAAATTTGAATGTGAAGTTGGGTTTTCTGTTTAGCTGTTTTGAATAGTTTGATTTTTGTGAATAGTAATGGCTTTTAAATTAAACTATAAGAAGACTGAGCTCATAAGGTTGGCGGAGGAAATGGGTCTGGAAATTCCTGCTGAGGCTAAGGTGATTCAACTGAAAAAACTAATTGAATCAAGTAATTTGTATAGGGACGATATTGACTTTGTACGTGAACTCATGTCAAATATTCAAGAAGAAAAGAGGGATGAAATAGAATTGCAGAAATTAAAATTATCCCAATTTGAAAAAGAGCTTGAGCTTATAAATGCAAAGAAGGGTTTAGCAGATATATCCCAAATTTCTGAAACAAAAGAATCGAGTTCTCTAACCGATAACTTAGAATGTCTAATTCTAAGTGTGAAAGTTTTGACAATTCCTGTCCCCGTTAAATCGGAATCGTATAACTTGTTTTTTCATTCTTTGGAAAGGGCCTTCGAAAATAAATCTGTACCTAATGAATTTAAAGCCGAGATTCTGTTAAATATTCTAGGAGAAAAAGTAAATAACTTGCTTACTTATGTTGATCAGGAGGACTTGAGCGATTATAAAAAAATAAAAGAATTAGTATTAAGGGAATTTCAGCCTACACCACAAGAGTGTCTTAATAATTTTAAAAGAGCTCAAAAACAACAATTGGAAAATTATGTTCAATTTGCTTCTCGTTTGTATGCTTCCTTCGACTATTACTGTCAATTGCGCAAAGTAACAGATTCTAAATCTCTGTGTGATCTTATAGTTTCGGATAGACTTTTTGAGACTCTAGATCGTGAATTAAAGATGCATATTGGAATTAAACAGGGTGAAGGCTTTTTCAAACCTAAGCAGCTTGGACGAGAGTGTGACATTTATTTATCATCTAGAGGTGGGAATTCGAATGAATTGGTAAATAGAAATGCCGTGGGTGAATCAAAACGAGTGGTAGGAAATAAATGGCAAAGAACTCCAAATTGGAAAACAAATACAAATGTATCCAGGGTCTTCTTGTCGGAAACTAAAAATACAACTTGTGTTCTTTGTAAGCGATTATCACACTCCCTTTCTAAATGTCCACAATTTACGCGACTTTCAGTCTGGGAAAGAGCGGAGGTGATTAAGTGAAATAATCTTTGTTTTCGTTGTTTTATGCCTCATAAATTGAGTGAATGTCGGTCAGTTAAAAATTGTTTTTGCTCGAAGCCTCATCATAGTTTGATTCACTTCCCACGTGAAAACTCTAGATATCCCCCGTCTCAGTTGAAATTCGAAGCACCTGTTTTTGTTCCAAAACAGAGCGAGGAAACTCCGGAAGCGGTTTCGCAATCCCAATTGGTAGCGACTAGCCTTGTGAAGGGAAAGGCAAAAAATGTTCTTTTAAGCACTATTCGTGCATTTGTTAAAAACAAATTCTCGCAATGGGTTGAGGTGAGGTGTCTTCTTGATAGTGGTTCTCAATCTTGTTTGTGTACTAGATTGCGCGCAGAGAGGTTGCATCTTAATTTGGAGAAAATAAATACCGTGGTTTCATGCATTAATGATGCTAGTATGGTGGTGAAGAATTGTGTAAGGACTTCGGTGGCAAACAGAGATAAAAGCTTTGAGAAGGAGTTATTGATGCTGGTAGTCAATAAAATTGCCGATCTTATTCCAAATAAAGTGGTCAGTGTGGATGTTAATATTTTGGAGCATGTGTCTTTAGCTGATCCTGGGTTCAGTGTTCCTGACAAAATCGATATGTTGATTGGAGCGGAGGTCTTTTATGAGCTGTTGAAACCGGGAAAGATACATGTTGAAAACTCGCGATTGCTATTGCAAAATACTGTCTTTGGTTACGTTTTTAGTGGGATTGTAGATCAGATGGTGGAGGATCGTGTTCATTGTGGGTTGGTTCTCGACGATGACTTAAACAAAACGTTGAAACAATTTTGGGAAATCGAAAGTGTTGAAGTAGAGCTTAAGGAAAACACGGAGGCTTCTTTATGTGAGGAACATTTTGCGAATACCCATAAGAGAAATAGAGATGGTAGATTTGTAGTATCAATGGCGTTGAGTAAGGATCCGTCATGTTTAGGAAATTCCAAAGATAAAGCTGTGAGACAACTTAATTCGTTGTGGAAGCGTTTGTCTAGGGATTCGGAATATTTGTCTTTATATACGGATTTTTTGAGTGAGTATGAGGAGTAGGGTCATGTGGAAGATGTCTTTGAGACTATTACTCGATTTCAGAGACTATGGCAGCAAAAACTGGATTGGGATGATGTGCTACCAGATCAAATTGCCAAAGAATGGAAGGAGTTTGTGACCACCTTTAAGTGTATTGAAACGGTGAAAATAAATAGATTTATTCTAATCGATGCATGGTTAAGAGTCGTCCTTCAGGGTTTTGCAGATTCGTCTGAAGTGGCTTACGGAGCTGTCGTTTACTTCCAGTGTTTTTATCAGACCGATCGTGCAAAGGTGACTATTCTGGCAAGCAAGTCGCGTGTTGCACCTATTCGCGTTATTTCAATACCTCGACTGGAGCTCTGTGCCTGTGTTCTTCTCGCTCAGCTTGTGCAGAAAATAAGTTCCTGTATAAAATTGGAGATTAGTGATATTGTGCTTCATACGGATTCAACGATTGCCTTGGCGTGGTTAAAGGCTCCTGCGAATCAACTCAAGACTTTTATAGCTAATCGAGTATCAAAGATTGACGGAAAAGTGTAATTGGATTCACGTACCATCGAATCTAAACCCTGCTGATCTTATTTCACGTGGACTACGTCCTAACGATCTTCCAGAATCAGAATTGTGGTGGAGAGGCCCACCGTTTCTTGAACAGGGTAAGTTATTCAGTGTACAGCCAAGCTCTAATCTGCTGAACGAGTTTGAGTACTCCAGTGAATTTAAGGCAATGAAGTCTGAAGTTTCTGTATATAGTGTGAATGTGTTCGCAAATTGTAAACAGTCCTTTTTATCCGATATCTTGTGTATAAGTAATAATTATGTAAAAATTCTTCTCATTTTTAGCTATGTGTTAAGATTTCTAAATAATTTGAAACAATCTGTGATACTGTCTGGTTCTCTAAGTGCCTCGGAATTAGACCTGGCTGAAACTAAATTGATCCGAATGGCTCAAAGAGAGATTTTTTCAGCTGAGATTCGAAACCTCCATGACCATAAGATTATCTTACCAAATAGTAAAATCAAAAATTTAAATCCTTTCCTAGACAGGGATGGCATATTGAGAGTAGTTGGACGCCTCGGAAATTCAGATTTGCCTTATGTTGCCAAATATCCAGCAATCTTGCCTAGTAATCATAAATTGACGAATATAATTATTATGTATTTCCATAAGAAAAATCTTCATCTTGGGGCATCCTCCCTTCTACACTGTGTAAGACAGAAGTACTGGCCCCTACATGGTAGGTCCTTGTGTAGGAAAATAATGCACGAGTGTGTCGTTTGTTTTAGAACCAAACCAATAGCTACAACTCAATTAATGGGTAATTTACCCCGAGACAGAGTAGTTCCAGATTATCCCTTTAATTGCTCCGGTGTAGATTTTTGTGGCCCATTTATGATTAGATATCGCAATCAGAGAAAAGGCGTATTGCATAAAATGTATATTTGCATATTTGTATGTTTTGTTTCTAAATCAATTCATATTGAAATTGTAACAGATCTAACATCTGACGCCTTTATTGCGACGTTAAAGCGATTCTTTAGCCGTAGAGGTAAATGTGCAAAGTTGTATTCCGATAATGGCTCAACCTTTGTGGGAGCAAATCAAGAAATTAAGAGACTTCTAACATGGTTAAAACGCATGATGAGAATCTTGCTGGTTTCTTATCGAGTGAGGGAATTGACTGGAAATTCATTCCTCCAAGAGCACCCTCCTTTGGTGGTTTGTGGGAGGCTGCCGTAAAATCGGTTAAATACCACTTTAAGAGAGTAGTGGGAAAGTCTAACTTAACCTATGAGGAATTCTTGACCGTGTGCATCCAAATAGAGGGAATCTTGAATTCTAGAACTTTATGTCCCTTATCAACCAATATTGATGACTTAAATGCTTTAACACCTGCGCACTTTTTAATAGGTAGACCTATTAATTCAATCAGTGAGCCTAACTTAGTTGATCTAAATGAGAATATCCTAAAAAGATGGCAACGAGTTACGAGATTTGTGCAGCTTATTTGGAGTAAATGGCATCGAGGTTATTTGAACGAACTCCAACAACGCAATAAGTGGCAAATTCTAAAGGAAAACGTAAAGATAGGAGACATGGTAGTTCTTATTGAGGACAATATGCCTCCATTTAAATGGCCATTGGGTAGGATTTTGGAACTTTATAAAGGTGATGATAATTTAGTTCGAGTTGTGAAAGTGAAGACTGAAAAAGGAGAATATAAGCGAGCTATTTCTCGAGTGTGTTTACTACCTGTGCCAACTTAAGATTGTATATTTCATGAGTTTCTGTGAATTTATATTGGTAAAGATTTTAGTGAATGTATAGTTTTATTCTGTGTAAATTGATATTAATGCATTTTTATAGTTCGTTTATATGTATTGTGAAACTTGTTGCATGTAACCATGGCAACAGGGGGGAGAATGTTAACGCCCCGCCTTTCTTGATGATGTCATCGATAGGTGGCGTGCCTGTTCCTATATATAGGCATGTTTTGTAAATAAAATTGAGAGTGTGTGTTTTACAGTCTACTTGCTTGTGTTGTGATTTTCTGTGTTTAGTGCGTGCGCAAATACACCCTATGATTAGTTTTCTAACTAGTTATATTAGAATTTATCAATTTAGAAACATATCAGAAACTCCCAAACATGTAATTAAGTTCTGAATGCATCTCAATGTTTTTTTAGAAAGATTAATATAGGCATAGTATTAATATAAACTGTTACTGATGCTTTGAAACATTATATTAATATTTACTCAGAAATATAAGGAAAAAAAATCACAAAGTGAACTTTTAAAAAATCTACTCAAATAACAAGAAAATTAGGTTTAAAAAAAAAAGTAGTAACTAAATGAATTCTAAAGAAATAATCAGGGACTGAAAACAATCTGGCTCATAATTATAAACAAGATATTTATGCAAGTCAATTACAAAATTAAAACTTCGAGCATTAGAGATTTAAGTTATTGCATTGTGCAGTAATAAATAGCAACAACTTTGTTCAATACACTTAGAAAACATTTACATTACCAACCTAAAACAAACTTGTGAAGATGCTAGAAAATGGGTTATGTTTGTCAGTATTTGAGAAGTTGAAGATCTAATCTTGCAACATTAACCATGAAGGATATTAAACTCTTACACAGATCTCATTATTTTATACAAGTTCCTAAGCAGATGATTTTTTCTCTTAATTTCATATATTTATGTAAACCATTTTTCATTGCAACAAATGAATTAAAGAATAATAAAGGATGGTACAAGAGACTTAAATGAAAATAGCAAAAAGTGAAAAATAATAGTACAGCATAGATTTAAAATTTTTTTAAAAACTTTTCCTTAGCTATAGATAAATGATTGAATATATTTTAGATAAATAAAATAGAAAAACCCTTTTTAATAAAGCTTTTGGATTTTTTAAGCAGTCAATTAAAAGACAGAATATTTTTACCAATCTAATATTTTTTGATAAAACCAAAAGCATATTCACATATTATGAACACAATTTTCACAGATAATTGTTGTTTAAATGAACAGGAATAGATGATAATGGCAATAAAATAAATAACTAGTTAAAAAAATGATAAATTTATGAGCTACTTTAAGCAATATAATTTAAATATAGCAAATTAATTTTTAAAATTCTAAATCAATTATAACGAATTCTTACATTTAATCAATACTTATTCATCATTACTGAACAGAGCATTTTTAAAGTATTCCTTTTCAGTTAAGACTACTAGTCTCTTAAACTATTGATCACAACTTAATTTAATTTAACCAATCTGAAAAGAAAAATGGACAAAGAAATGATTTACATTCAATTACTTTAAAATGCCTACTATATTGTATGATAAGCAAAATAAATAATACAAATTTCCAAAGAGGCTGCTCCAAAAAGCAGCAATAGCTCCAAGATTCTAAATAATCTATGAAGCAATGATGGCTCTGAGCAGAGTTTAGTTCCATGAATTTCTTTTTAAGTTGTTTATCTTATTTAAGTTTTTTTTTTCAAATTTTTTTCCATCCAGCACATTTTCTTTTAATTTCTTGAGATCATGTTTTCTCTCTCTCTTGCTTTTTTCAGGATAGTATAGGCTAGGATTGTAGCTGGATTAGCTATAGTTACATTATTAGCTTATAACTTAGGATTAACTTATTTTTTTAAGTTATTTTTTTTAAAATTGTAACAAACATTTTTTTGTTAAAATTTTTATAGCAATTTACTGTAAAATAAAATTCCTAATCAAATACTAAAAGCTGTTGGTAATTGAAAATTCATTGATAAAAGGAAATATTTTGTAAACTACCCTCTTATACAAGATACTTTTTATTTTTAAAATATTTTTGAAAATTAAATAAATGCTTCAACACACTGGTTGCTTAAGGTATCCTACAGAATGATTGCCTTTCCAGGAGGCTAATTCTGCAGTTTTAAATCTCTGTTGGATTAGCTTAAACCTGCTTTGGTGGAAAAAATAGCGAGGACACCAAAATACAAAAATGGTTCCAATATTCTGAAAAGTGGTGGCTGCTCCAAAAAGCAGTGACATAGACAGGAGGTAGCAGTTGTAACATTACACAATGATTATGATGGGAAAATCTATATTATTGTTCAATTTTTATATAGTAAAAAATGATGCACGTCTAAATTGCACAATTTTTGCCAGTAAATGCAATAGCAAGACGTCTTTAAAAGAAATGGCAAAATAATAGGATTTTCTATGGAACTTATTACTAACATATTAGGTTCCAAAGAATGAACACTATTACTTATCATATTTTGTGAAAAAACTCACCTCTCGTTATCTTACTGTTCATTTTGGAAACTGTGGGAAAACTGGAATTCTTATGTCAGTTGGAAGAGGTAAAAGATGAGTTTCTGGCAATTAGCTTGATAAAGTATTTATATAAGGGTTTTAAGGTCCATTTCTTCTTCCAAAAGAGCAATAAATGAAATTTATTATTCTTTTTAAAAGTAAGCTTAATTTAAAATAAAAGATTCCAAAACAATTTAAAAAACAAAAATCTAAGGATCAGCATTTATTAAGTTATAAATAGGTATATATTCCAACAAAAAATTTTTCTATTAAAACTTGTCCATAGCAGATATGACTAATTATTTCTTAATTTAGCAAATTTATTTTATTTAGTGTCAATAATAATGAAGAAAATATAAGCTCAAGAGATATTTATCAATAGTATAAGCAAGCTTTTGGAAAAATTTATGGACGACGAAATGCAGACAGATCTTGGATCCTACAATACACATGGTTAGAAGCATAACAATTATAATATATAAAGTACAACTTGGATAATTGGAATTCATAATAAATTCAGCAATTAAATTCATTTAAATTAAATTTTTTGAGAATAAAATACAGTACATGAGATTTTTGAAGAATGGTTCCACTTTGAAGTGCTTAGTAAACGGATAACAACCCAACTGAAATAAACTCGTATGCAGATGTAATTTAAAGTGACTTACCTTCCCAATTTTTCTCTAACATTTTGATATGAATGATCCAATTTTGGAAGGATATAAGCTAAAGCTCTGTGTAAAAGCTCGCATACTCTCCATTCTTGTTGCGCAATCAAATGAAGAAGCAAACAGAACCAGCTGATAAAATGAGAAATATAAAATATATGAATTGCAAAAAATCTAATTGATTTACATTAATTTACATCAATGAGCACAGGAATAGAAGGAAAAAAAAGGCATTAGT
The DNA here is from genome assembly GCA_019973975.1 of Trichonephila clavata. Lineage (NCBI taxonomy): Eukaryota > Metazoa > Arthropoda > Arachnida > Araneae > Nephilidae > Trichonephila > Trichonephila clavata. Next base: position 162,368 of record BMAO01028204.1, on the reverse strand, counting down.
ATTTATAAACTTGAATCTATGTTAGGTAAAGTTAATTAATGTTAGAAAAATAAAATTTAAGTATAGGATTCCAGTCAAGTTCATACAATACCTGGCTTCCAAGAAAGATCCATGTTCAATACTTTTAGGTTCTTGCATAAAAAATTCAAATATCCAATAAAACTTGTTAGGATCTCTACTAGTCTGAAATTTTATTAAAAAAATATTCAATGTTGTGAGTATAATAAAATCTTTCAATGATAAATTACAACTGTAAAATTCACCAAATTTTTAAATTTTATTTTCTATAATAAAATAAAAACTTAAAAAACCAATATCAGGTTTAAAAAAAAATTTGATACTCACTAAAACAGATGCAATGCTTGTAGACCAATCATTCAAAGTCTCAGGTGTTACACCGTTTACAACTTTTTCAAAAATAGGAGTTATATAGCCTTTCAAATGATGCATCTAAAAAAGCAAAGATATTTAGCAATCCATGACATAAAAATAATAATGTTTTCTTTAAAAAAATTAATGTTAAACAAAACATTAACATACTTTACACATACATATCAAACTCACTTAGAAATAAATCTTAATACAGGATGTTTTAAAAATAATAACCCAATATGAAAGGTACATACTATGAAAAATGTAAAACAAGCACTCAAGATTAATTTTTTTATTACATGGCTATATATATATATATATAATCAGTTTTTTTTTAAAAAACCAAATTAAAAGTGCCCAATATGTTAAAAAAGGTGGCCTAATAACAGTGAGGAAAAAAGGAGTCCCCCCCCCCCAGAAAATACACGAAAAAGTGTCTGACAATGCTTTCTCATGCAGTACAATTTCATGCGTATACTCCATACCACATATTCTAACATTGCAACAGTTAACATTGTCACTTAGATGAAAAGTACCTTTGCCACTAAATGCTACATGAGTAAAAAATTGTCATTTTGTGACACAATCAGAGGATAAATTCACAATACATTATCACAGATATGAAGAATTTAAAAGCCATGGAATCCAACACTGTTTCAAAATTATATGTTTTCACAATACATCCCAAACAGACATTGCTAAAATAGAAGTGCCCAACCAACAGAGCAAAACTCTGATGTTCTCCACAAAATAAGCAGAGGATTTCCATTAATACAAACAACCAGTGTCTTGGAAATGTTTATACTATTGCTTAATCTCTTAGCAATAGGAAGCTTATAACACCAGTATACTGTCATTGAAACTCACACTGAAAAAGTTTTATACTCACTTTATGAAACAAAAAAACAATTTCCGTTGTGCAGTTTACCTCTTAATAAATAATGATGTGACAAATGAAGGAAGAACATTAGAGCTACTTATCAACAATTATGTAAAACTAGCTATTTTTCTTTCTATCTATTCATTACTGAACTAAATTGAATTATTCATTTTGAAACATCCAGTATAATAAACGAAACTATTTCATTGTCATGATAATGATTAATTTTTAAATTAATATATTTTAGAAATAAGAACATTACTAGAACCTTTTAAAAATGACACATTCAAATGCTGCAATTACACATGCAAATGATGGCTATTAAGACTTGCAACTTTATCAGTTTGGTACATAAAAGGTAATTAGAGTTAATATGGTACTAATTCTAAATTTATGTTTGATATAAAAGAGTAGAATATACACACAAAAAAATTATGATGCATGTTACCGAATGAAAATCCCAGTGCTTGGAACCACTAAGAAGTCCTCCTACAATTTCAGACGCACATCGTTGCACACTTTCCTGTTGATCTTCAACCATTCTGTGCAAATGATCAGAGAACAGAGGGAGAAAAGTACTTCCAAAATTTTTAAATATAGCCTAAAAATAAACCAGATCAATAAAATTATTAAGTAAAGTTTTATTTTTATTAAATGACTTTTAGAAAGCAAATGTTGTTCTTTCTAGTTAGACTATTTACATATTCTTAATAGTTGATTTTAGTCATTTGAATATTGAGTTCCTTATATTTCTCTCTTGAACTTTAAACAATTAACAAAATTCAATTCATAATTTAAAGTGTTTAATTTTTTTCCTTTAAAAAAATCCAATAAAATAAATTTCAAACACTACATTTTTTCAAGTATACACAGAGAATTTTTTTAAAGCTGTGGTGGAGTTTATATATGGCTCTGCTAATCTTGGAAAAAAATGCAGCTTATGAAAAAGTGTTTTTACGTTATAAAAAGTGTTTTTTAAAAAGTGCTTTCCGAGGGTTTTGTGTGAATGGCATTTTTTATTCTAAAAGAAAAAAAATACATAAATTTTTCAAAGTGAATATCAGAATCTGAGTTTTTAAATACTGTATCAATCCGAATACAAGCCAATCCATATATTTTGAGAAAGTACTTTTTTTTCTTCAAAAATTTACCCCAAATTCAAAATTTGTATGTAAGCCAAACTAGGAAAGAAGAAACATCACAAAATTAACAAACATGTTGTCACAAGCACAAAAATGATGCACAGCAGGTAACACAGGTGGAAAATTTTCAATTTAAACTGCTGTAAAATAAAATACCAACGATGAGTTTTATTTCTCTTAGCCTTATCTGGAGCTAAAACATTTCTTTCATTCATTTGTTATTCTGTTACATAAGAAGAGATAAAATTACTACTACACAAAACTTCTATTTGTCCAGTCCTGACCTATACTTCAGAGACTTAGACACTCTCAAAGAAAGAAGAGGCCAATATTGCCATTTGTGAAAGAAAGATCACCAGAACCATTTTGGTGAAATTAAAGAGGGTGATTTTTAAAGAAAAACAAATGCTGAAATTCACAAAAACTATAAGGATTTTGATGCAATAAAATTCATCCAATTAACTAAAATTAGATTTGCAGAACCAGAGTAGCAGAACTAACCTATGGGTAGTAGAACTGGAGGACGACCAAGGCTTCAATGGCTGGACTCCATTAACATTGTTTTCAAAACCATACAGGTTTGGAACTGGCAACAAGAACGGCTTAGAACAATGTTCTACAGAGGGCCAAGACCCACCCAGAACTATTGAGCCAACAATGATGATTTGCTTTCCCTACACTTGCTTTCTGCACCATTTTTTTTGTTTGGAAAAAGGGTGATAAGAGAAATTCACAAATGGCTAATTTTATATTACAGGTTCAGACATCCCAATGAGTGAGTGTAAATTTTATAAATTAATATGAAACTTGGATTCTGCTGCTAACTTTGAAGGATTTATGAGACTTTTAAAATAAAAGTTATTTTCAAAAAGTTAAATGACTTAGACACTCTCAAAGAAAGAAGAGGCCAATATTGCCATTTGTGAAAGAAAGATCACCAGAACCATTTTGGTGAACATCTGAAAAGTTAAATGATTAAAATGACTTGTGGATGGATAATGGAAAATGGTGTGTGTGTGAGAAATATTTTCCCTAAACTGTGCTTCTTCCAAAATTAGCGCATCCATATATAAGCACCCCCCTCCCATATTTTTAACCTTAAAAGAGGTTTCAAAAATTCTTCTTGTTTGCTCATTGGGATTTCTGAATGAATATTGTATGTTAAATTGTGTAAGAAATGATAAGTTCCAGCATTGAAGAGACTTAAAGATACATAATATTTTATTGTGAAATATCAGAGCAACAAACTAGCAAGAACAAATATTTAAAAAAATTCATCGAACATGAAAAGAAAAAAGCGTATCATGAATATGTGCCTGAGGAAAGTATCCAATTAATAATGACAGTGTCATTGGCCATGAAAAAGAAAATGTGCATATTTATGCATGTAGTGTGATGAACATGCAAATATCTAAAAAATAAAATTTTGGTATTTCATTTGATCTTATGTTTACTATAATTTAAAAATATAAACAGAAGTGGGTTTTTCCAATACATATGATCATGCAACGAGTTTTTTTTCATAGTATTAAACATTGGTTGTAGATCAAGTGCTATCTTTTTTTATTTTGGTCTCTCATCTAACTCAAATTTTTCGTCCACTCTCTAACTTGCTTCACTTTTACAGAGAAATGTCAAGCAGCCCTACTGTTAGTAATATATTCAGCAAATGCAACTCTCTATAGTATGAAATTAGTTGTCAGCAAATATCTCTTCCAGCTCATTTAAACATATATATAGTAATAAGTGGCACAGATAGCATTCAGGATATCAAATGAGTAGAAAAAGTGTGTTAGCTCCTGACAGGGTTACAGAAACAAAACTATCATTATTCACATTTTAACTGTGTTTAACTAAAAAGCAACTTGAGAATAGAAAATATTCCACCCATTTATCTCTTAGCATTATTTTTACCTTTACGGTGACATGTTTACAAATTACATTTTTATATTCCCCACAAAAAGTTAAGAATTTCTCCACGAATTTTCAAAGAAAAAACACAGTTTTGGCTTATATTGGGAAAAAAACAGTAGTCTTTATAAAATGACATGATACACATTGACTGTGTATTCATTTGAATGATGGATTGAAAAGAGTATAAAATTGCTGTGTTATAACAGTGATTCAAATATGCCAAGATTAAAAAATAAATTTGAAAGAAAAATTATTAATTTCATATTCCTTTTGAAAAATTGTACAACACAATGTATAATCACAAAAACAAACTTCGAAATCAGAGCATTTTGAGTAAATTTCTTCTTTCAAAGACTTTTAAAGGTTCAAATATAGATCTTAAGAATTACTTACTTTGAACAAGAAGAATTTCTTTGAATCGAACTTATCGTGTTCTTTTTTCTCTTCCAATGAGAAATAACTTATGATACTATCAATAAATTTTTGTTGAGAAAATGCATCATATACAGGTTTTTCTTCCTAAAAATGAAACAAACTGTTTAACAAAATACTACCCAAGAGAAGGGGAAAATACACAAACAAAAGACATGTAGAAATATTTAGAAATGATATATTGTCTGGAAAAGAAAAAAATGTTATAAGTTGTATAATTCCAAAAATTAATTCAAGAATTTTTCTGCCTTTTGATATTTTATCACAATTACCAATTAATAATAATAAAAAAAGATTGGAGTTTATAAACCCAGGCAGCACAGAAGAATCTGAGTATAGGCATATATAATCTAAAAGTATTATACATATATATGTCTGATATTAATATTAAAATCCTTAAATTGTGTGTTTTAAAATAGTAATATAAAATTCCTTTTATCCATAATATTAAGTAATATAACTGTATGGGATATAGGAACTAACATTGTTGACTCGCCTGCAAAAATGTATGTTTGTGTACCACCCGTATGGTACGCAATAATTATCATCAGTAAGAAAATTACTTGAGTGAAAAAAATTAATCAAGAAACAATTCAAAAAGTAGTAACAATAAATAGTAAAAACATTAATACCTGTGTTAATTCTTCATAGCTTCGATTCACTTTTGGTTGTTCCGAGTCTGGAGCATAAACTTTAAAAGATCTAAGGCAAAATAATGTTTTATGGATTAAATTGAGATAAAAATTACTTGCATTCTCTGAAAATTATTACCTAACTATATTATTTTTTCAATAAAAATGAAATTCAATGTTATTGTTAGTTAATTAAGGGAATTATGTGGAATAAGAAGCAACAAAGGTGTACCTCACTAAGCATAGTTTCAAGCCACATGATACTAGCAGATTACATAACATAGATTTAACTATATCCTATATACAATAATCACTAACAGAATTTAATTTCTAAGTTTATATACATTTCATAACCTCATTTAAATCTGAAATCCAACCAACTAACATCATCCCTTTTATTTAATTGCTTTCATGGTACATTTTTCTCTTAAGTTTCATGTACTCATATTAATTACTGTTGGATTAAAAAAAAACCTTAGCAAATTATACAAATAAAAATAGATTCTAAGAACATAAAGTATTATATACTTGGGCCAAGAGTAAAATCCCCAATGAGTTTTGTGGACAAAATGTCTTGAATTCCATTTTTCTTCAGTGTCAGGAACATCTGCACTATTGTATTGTAACCAAAAGTTATCAGGGATTTCATTTACAGTAGGCATGGAAGGATGCAGAACTATATTTTTAGGATTTTGTACAGTTGGATCAATTTCTATTTTTGGATGTTTTCTCTTTTGTTGTTTCAGAATGCAAGTCAACCCATGAATAGCAAGCTACATAGAATAAATACCATTTATCAGAAATATTATAAACATAAATGGTTAAAACAAAAATAATCCACTTTCTTTTCATAAAAAGAAAAGTTGAACAAAAATGCTAAAATAATTAATAAAGTGTTATCTATAATAATAAAATAATGTATCTCTGCATGTGAAACAAAAACAAAATGACCCAGATGCATGGAATTTGGCATAACTATAGGTAATAATGGTGTACACCTAAAGGTTTTTTTTTTTAAATTTGCTTTTAGATTTTTCAAAAATTTCTTTAAGTTAATTGCTTGTGCAATTTTTTGGACATTATATGCATAAACATAATATACTTTTTTATATACATCATATGATATATATTTTAATTATCACTGCAATTATTTAACATAATATTTATTGTTTGTTCCTGATATCTATTCATTTGTTAGTTCTTTGTTGTAAACTCAAAAATTCTTTAATATAAATAAGATATAACAAAAAATATTCTTTCAAATATTAATTTTTAGTTTTGGCAATACTATGTTTTTGGTACTGTTGTTCATAGTAGTTTAATTCAACCTAGATATATTTTTATCTGTTTCAAATAGTTTTTAACTTCAGTTAATGCTAGTTTAATTTCTTTTCTTGTTGAAGGCTTCTTGATATGCATTATTTTTGACTATCTGTCCTAGAGTAAGAAATGCTAAAACTTACTATTGAAGTTATTTTTTCAGTCATAATTTGTATACATATTTTGAATTCATTTCTATTTATATTATTACCATATTAATGTCCCTTTTTAGATTCAAAAATGTTACTATTAAGTTATTCTTTCATTTGAAGCCAAATCAAAGTTGGTTAAAAATTTAAAAAGGCAGGTATCCTTTAAATTCCTTTGGATACACTGCCCAGCATGGGATTAGAGCAGGGGTCGGCAACCTATGGCATGCGTACAATTTTCACTGGCACTCTACACTACTCCACAAATTTGTCAATTTTTAAGTGGATGGAAGTGGATATTTGGCAAACAGCTTCAGAATTATGGACATTTACAGAATTGTGAAAAAATCAGAAAGATAACTCTAAAAATAAATTAGTGGTTATTTTGTAAATTATAGAATGCCATTGCTAGAGAGGATTTAATAGTTTGAAAAGAGAAAATTGCAAATTCTCTGCTTTCCACTTTTGGTTTTACATATCTATGTGAACAAATCTTTTCTCATGTGAAAGAAGCTGTTTAACAACTGAATGTTCAGAATCTTCTCAAACTGAAAATCACAAATTATACCTCTGATTTTGCTATATGAAGTAAAGGGGTGCAAAGATGAGGCTCATATTAAAGCATTTATTATTATTATTTTTTATTTAACAATATTGAAGGGGAATATTTATGTTTTATGCTGTTTATTTCTTATTTTAATAAAAATGTTTAAAAAATACATAATATATGTACAATTTTAATTTTTAAAATTATGTTGAACGAATAGTATTTTATGCTGCTTATTTTCATTAATAAATTAGTTTAAATGATGCAAAATTAATGTATAATAAAACTGTAAATCTATATTATTGATCCCTGTTATCCAACTCTGATTGCATTATCCAGGAAATTGAATAGCTTCAAATATATCCTACTGTGTGGCAGGCTGATTCATATTGGTAGTTGGTTTGGCACGATGCGGCTAAAAGGTTGCCGATCCCTGGGTTAGAGCTTCGTTTAAAAGATATGTGCTTGCTAGCTGAATTTTATTTTTTATAAAATTGCCCAGAGCTAAGAATGAGTATTTAAGCTAATAATTAAATAATTTATTACCACATGCAGAAGTGTGCAGCTAAACTTCTCACCAACTATATTTGTGTGACAAATGTTGAAGAAAAAAAAAAACTGTGTAAGCAATTTGGTAAACCAAGAAAATTAAAAGCTAAACCAAAATAAATCTAACCTTTCGGATTGCAAGTGTATCATGTGCAAGGTGTGATACAAAAAGCTCAACGCCTTTGGTAGGAATTCGAACATCAATTCTCACTAAAATATCCAGCATCACAAAAGCTAAATGATAATGCCTCCAATGCCTGAAAAAGTCATTTAAATACAATATATATGTTTTCATTGTCAAATTAATAGCTATACTAAGAATTTTTTTGATACTTCTAACCAAGCATTTCTATACTTTCTAAAATAGTGCATTCAATTCTTAGAAATGTGATTGGTGATGAATTAGAACTATTGTTGTCCTTTTGTCTACTATTGAGAATGAATCTTTTGGGAAGTGGCATTACTTCACAATCAAGCATTAATTAGTTAAATTTTCTATAACTTGTTTGCACTTTTAATTATTAAATGCACAGTATAACTGTGAAATTCCAACAATATTAGTCAATTCTAACATTGAAGCCTAATTTTGAATGGATCTCTTTACACTTCCAGGTATCTTTAAGTTTAAAAGTTGAAATAAGTGCCTATTTGCATAAAAAAATAGGCATAAACATAATCTGACTATCACCACAAATCAATTTTATATCAAGCAAGAGAACATTTTCTAATGACCAAAAGATGTATTACTCATTTTAAAAATATGTTTGTTATTAAAGCACAGTACAAGTCTACCTAATTGTCTGTTTCCCATTTTGTATCACACTTATAATCTTTTATAAACTAAATACATATGTACAGTTATTATAAAAAGTATTTTGACAAAATTTATTATTTTTTATTGATATAAGAAAACAACTTCCCCTACAACATTTATACCAAGCACATTACAATTTATTCAAGAGCATTGCTATGATTTATTTTCTTAATATAAACATGACAAACAATTTCATACAATACAGTATAATATCAAACAACTATCAAATTTACAAATTCAAATGATGAAAAATATTAGTTCCATTAAATCTTTCATTATTATACTTGCCATTAAATGTTAGCAAATATACACTTAACAGTATATTACTTTTAGAATTATTTTTTTAAAAAAAACTCTCAATTTTTTTTATCATTACATTTAAATTTATTTAATTTGAATGCAGGTTAAAATAGTGTTTGCAGCCCCGGGATCCCCAAATCCCAGTGGTTTTTTCAAATCCCGGGATATAATTTTTGATTGAATTATATTTTGAAAATTTTTCAAGGTATTTGAATCTGGTATTACATTTAATGTATCTTATTTACTTTTTTTGTACTGTATATGTTTAATGTCAGTTCTCTTACGTGTTGAAACTTGAAGGGTTCGAGGCGGGCGTGTATGCTAAACCATGAAATTTGACATCCGGTGTCAGCTAACTTGGACCGAGGCAATTAGAATTTTTGGAAGATATCTAGTAGGGTTTTCAGCCCCGGGATCCTGGAATTACGAAACCAAGGGATCCCAGGTTTTTTTCCAATCCCGAAATCCCAGGATTTAATTTTTGTCTAAATTATATTAAAAAAAATTCTCATAAAATTTTCTAAGACTTAAATTTTTCAAAAAACTATATTTTTTGTTTTTGAAATATGCACGTAGAATTTTTTTGTGCAATTATAAGTGTGCTTTATTTAAAATTAATATATGTCCAACTCTCATTTCTCATATGGGAGATTGTCGCACAGATCTAAGTGGCTCACTGCAATGTTTACACAATAGTATAAGCAACATCTCCAGAATAGATTTTGTCACAGTTCCTTCTTCAGTTAAATGCCATTAATTAATAGTGGACCTGCTAGGAAGACTTGAAACACTTCAAATCCCAATGCATTACTAACAACTCATACAACTGGATCTTCAATTTCAAATGAGGTAACACTTGAAATTGATTCACATTCTGATTCAATAATTGGATAAATTTATATATAAAACCTTTAAGTGGAGTGGAATAACTAAATAAAGTTATCAAAGAGGTATATGCACGAATGCAGTCTATTAGATTTGAGACAGTGTCATCAAAAATTCACAAACAAATGTCTCTTTTTTGAAAATGGAGGGAGATGTGGTGACTACCTGAAAAGAACATACTCCTATTTAATGAAGATAATACCTACTAGTAAAGAATCCGAAAGTGCATTTTCTTCAGCAGGACAATGTGTAACAAATAAGAAGCCGTTTCAATGATGAAATGCTGGCGGAACTGTATTTTTATAAGCTTATTTACAAAAACACAAGAAATGAATAAATGTTTTTTTTTAAATTTCATTATGTACTATTTTTATTTATTTTTTATGATGAATTAATTTTTTTGTTTCATTAAAATAATATTAAACCAATTTTTAATTATATTTTTAATTTTAATATGAAATTTCAACTATGCTAATAAGCAAGTATTTTTAATAAATAGCTCAATCCTAATCCTGGATTTGGATAATGTAATACCGGGATTGAAAATTTGACTCAGGACTGCAAACCCTAGGTTAAAATTATAAATTTTTGTCCACCCCCCTCCCTCCCATACAACAAAACACAGATTTGCTGCTGAAGATTTCAATTTTTATTGTACTCTGAAGCAACACAAGGGTTATTGAGGACAGGCCTCATAATTTTTAATCACAGTCAAGTGACAACACCCGAGCTGACACTCTCTTCTCCAAACTTCCATACTGTGCCAGCAGGAGGAGTTTAAGCCTCAACAGATTTAGCCTGCATCAGGCCCTACAAGGCAGGTCTCAAGTAGAGTGCTAGGTTTTGAACTCATAACTCAACAACACCGACCATAAGTTCACTACCATAAAAAAACACTTGGTTATAGCAGCTATGTTTAGATTTTCAAACTGCCAAGACTATACTAATTCTTTTTAACAGTTGAAAGTTTAATTACAATAAATGCCATAAAAAACAATGTTCAAAGTGATTTATCGCAATTCAGGGAAAACCCTATATTTTCTACTTAAAATCAATGCATCAAACAAAGTATGAAGGCAACAGATATTTACCACCCACACTACAAACCTTCTCAAAACACATAAATAAAAAGTATTAGTTAAAGTAATCATAAAATATGTTTTAAGTAAAAATACTTTGTTTAATTTAAATCCAACCATTATTGATATACTACATAATAATTGGCATAGCTAAAGCATTTTTTTTTTCTTTCAGTTTACAAATAATTTTAATAATGCTTTAGTTATTAACAATAATATTAAAAAAATAGTCACAATATTAAGTTTGATAAAATGTTACTATGTGAATTACAACCGTTATGTTCACTATATGCAAAGTCTTTACTGACAAGGGTAGGTTTTTCACCATAATAATGCAGATAAAAAACAAAGAAAAAATTTTTTACTGCTTTTATAACTTGAAAAAGTTCCTTTAAAAAAATTTGGCAGATTTATTAGTGTTTTTTTTATTTATTAATTTTTTTGATGTAAATTTTGCATGAGTTTTTAAAAAAGGAAACTTAACACAAGTAGAAACACTACAAAACAATTTGTTAAAGCACATCAGCTGAAGCATTAATGAATGAAAACAGCAGCCTAGCCATTTCTTACTATAAAGAAGTGTAAAGTCCCTGTTTAAATCAAAACACATTTTTTTGTACAGCACAGGAAATTAGAAATACATACTTACAAACTGCCTTTTTTCATGAGGTTTACTAAGCTATCCACCAACTTCAGATAGTTTCTACAAAGATAGTGAATAAAAGAGCATAAAAACATCGTACAAAAAACAATGTTATACAATTGAGAAGGAAATTACTACCACACACACAGCATACACAGTGCATCATGTGTTTTAAGACTGGGTCTGTCAAAAGAAATGGAAGCAAGAAATTAATTCCAGTTATGGTTTTTTTTATTAAAAATAGGCCCCTCTGGTTTCAATGCACTTGTTACAGCGATTTATTAATGAATCAAACACCTTTTGTAAATCTCTTTGTGGAATGGTCTGAAAAGCATGTGTTGAAGCTACTTGTATGGTCAAAATATCCTCAAAATAACACCCTTTTAGCTTTAATTTAAATTTTGGGAATAAAGAATAATCACAGGGTGTTAAATTGGGTGAATACAGTGGATGGTTCAATATACAGACATTTTTTGCCAGAAATCGATGACTGGGTGCATTGTCATGCAACAAACACCAACTGCTTTCAGTCGGATATGCTGGACGAATGCGAAGAATTTTGGCCATCAAACACTTTAAAACTGCTATGTAGTACTGACCTGTAACTGTTTGTTCAGTTGAGACAAATTTTTTGTGGATAATACGCTTACTATTGAAGAATGTAATGAGCATTGTTTTGATTTTGGATGGAACTTTCCTTGATTTTTTGGCTTGCAGTGAATTTTGTGACTTCAATTCCGCACTTTGCCACTTTGTTTCAGAATCATACTGGAAACACCAAGATTTATCATCTGTTACAATGGATTTCAAGAAGTTTGGATTGTTTTCAGTGGTTGAAATGATATCTCCACAACAGGCACTTCTCACTGCTTTTTGTTCAGGGTTTAAAGTGTATGGAACAAATTTAGCATACACTTTCGTTTCGCTCAAATCTTCATGCAGGATGGTTCAAATCATTTCTTTGTTGGTGCTTAAAGAATCTTCAATCAATATTAGTGACGCACAGCGATCGTTTCCCCTTAAATTTCCTACATTTTCAATAATTTCAGGTGTCTTAGATGAAATTGGTCTTCCACTAGTTGATCATCTTTTACTGTATCTCTTTCATTTAAAAAATGTTTGTACCACTCAAAAATATTCAAACTACTTAAACAATAGTCACTGTAAACTTGCTTCATGCGTTGGTACCATTCTGAAGCACTTTAATCAAGTTCTACATTAAACTTAATTACACTTTTTTAAAAAAAATTTACTTCTGCAATGAATGCTCATTTTCTATCAACTACTTAACTAAATGCACACAACTTGTTGGCAATATGTCAGTAGACCATGGATGTTATTATGACACATAAGTATTTACACTCATGGTGCCATTAGGACCTGTGCTCTGGAACAAGTCTTAAAACTAATTTGACGCACTGTGTATATATAGTAACTGCTTTTATAAACATATAATAAAGATTTTTAAAATTTATTTAAAAGAGCTTTCAGATTTTATACAAATAATTTTTTCTGAAATGTCCAATAAATAAGACAAAATAGTACAGCAGATTAATTATTTGAATGAATCAATGTAATATATTGGCCATAACATGTTTTTGCAAATCTCTGATATTACTAATTGAATTTGAATGAAATGAAAAATAGTAATTATTAGGAATAAAAAAATAAATAATTTAAAATATACATATATGGGATCTGGATATGTTCCACAACAACAGAATAAGAGAAATAAAATCGAAGAAATTGAAGAACTGGTAACACAAATCTTTTGTAGGATGACATAACAGGTGATAAAACTTGAATATTTAACTATAATACTCACAACAAGTGATAATCATGCCAAGGATGTGGGGATGACCTATATTCTACAATGCACAAATGAGATTGTAAAAAATTAAAGCTGTTGCCACACTTTATTTTGAATTCCCACAGTTAAATATGGCAGTAAAATGTGAAATTTTTAAATCTTTAAAAAAGTTTGATAAAAAATGCAAATATCAGCTTAAAATGAAAAAAAAAAAAAATGACAGCTTTATCATGATATAATTCAGGGCCCCACATCTCTTATGATATTTCTTGGCCTCTTAACGAATTAGCAATCACTTTACCACCTTTTAAATCAAACTTTTCCCCCAAATATGAATAAATAAAAAAGAAAGATTTCAAACTAGTTAAAAAGATTAACTGAAGAGCTTAAAAAGAATACTCACCAAACAACTTTTGATGTTTGATAAAAAGGTAATATATTGTAGAAAGTTTAAATTTTTAAGGTAACAAAAACTACTTTCCTTGAAATAAAATTTCAATCCCATAACTTTTCGACTTCAGCTAGTAATCTATAGATAATATAAATGAGTGATAACCGCCTTTCCTCAAAGTATATAAATTTGAAACTGAAATGCATCATTCAATAGGAGGGAATGACTAAAAATTCAGTATTTTTTAATTCCATTTCTGTATGAAATAAACACCAAAAGTTGAGAAAAAAACTCACAGGAATCACTTTGATCACTTAAATTCTGAAATTATTTATTAAAGAAAAGTCCAAAATGAGTGATTGGCATTCCTGTTAATGCCATCTATCATGCAGACTTCAAAGGATGGCAAGGGAAAGATTTTTGTCATTTAAAATTTTCAATCTTTCCATTATACCCAAGTTTGACAAAAAAATATATAAATAATTGCAGAATCACAAGGATCATTTATTCTGCTGGATACAATATAATTTTCCTACAAAATAACAATTACCTGCTCTTAAAAAAAATAAATTATGCATTTTTTATGGTCAAAATGTTTTAACCAGGGCTTCGAACCAGAACTTAGCTGAAAGAACTTATTTTGGTTGGAACAAAAACCGAAACTGAACCCAAAAAAATATTGGTTTACTTGGGTTCGAAATATCTTCAGTCACTTTGTTGCTGAAACCAACTTATCAATATTTTCTAATTTTGTATTAACTATATAATTATCATCATTATATGAACATTGCTTCTCGATTTCCTGTTTTGATGTTAACTAGTACTTTTCTGTTTCAATTTTGCATGAAACTACTAGTAGAAGGCAGATTAAATTTAGTTGAATGAAATAGATGATTTTTTAAGAAAAATATCAATTTGAGTCACATTTTTCTCACCTCATCATGTGATCATTTACAGATATTCGTATAGACTGTTTAGATAGACAAACCAGAATCATGAACTTAGTTGTCAAATGCGATTTTCATAATGGATAACAATGCTCACAGTTCTATGCTCACCACTCATATCCTACATGCTGGTTAATTGTATCAATTCATATAATGTACCAATTAAAAAAATAATAAAATTTTCGAAATTTTGATTGAATTACATTTTTTGTTTATGATAGAATTGTATTTTTAGTGCAAATAAGAATATACATAAAATAAAATTATTCATTCAGAACTGAACCAAAAACTGTTATTTTTGGTGGAACGAAAACCGGAACTGAACCAATATAATTTTTTATTGAGCCAGAATGAAAAAAAAATATGGTTCGAAGCCCTGGTTTTAACTGCTCCACATTGCTTTATCATTGTGTTTGATTAAGTTTACAACTTGGGAAAGTGTGTTGTTGTTGTTTCTTATCCCAGATGGTGTAGCTCAACTACACCCATCTCCATAAAACCAAAAATCTCCAAAAAATCCAGAAATAAGATAGGATTTCCTAAAACCTCGTCATACGAAAAACTCAAACAATTCAGAATATGACTGGGAGAGGCCTGATCAGCCTCACACCTATGACATTTTGGAGAATGTCTTCCCAGCCCTGATGAAAAGTCAGAGACTTGATGTGGCCATTAAAAAGGCGTGACAGAGGCGTGCTGATACATAGGAATATTAAGTTGGTGACACTAACCAGGTTTTAACCCAAAATACCAAGGGTGAGCAGGGGGTATTCTCCAAAATGCATTCAATTCTAACCCTTTAATAGAGGAGAGTTCAGCATAAGTTATACAAGTGTCACCCATCAAAGTGTCAGCAGTGGCGGACTTGGGCAAACTATTGGCTATCTCATTACCATTCAGCGGCCGCGGTGGCCGAGTGGTCTAGGCATCGGATCATGGCTAGCGTGTCATGAGTTCGATCCTAGTACCACTAAAGACACGCCGTGTAGGGGAGCGATGCACGTTAAATTTGTTGAGAGCTCAAACGTCCTCCCGTTTGTGTGGTAGTTAGGAGAGGGGGTGTCAGCTCAGGTGTCGTCCGCGTCACTTGACCATGGTTCAAAATTACGCGGACCGTCCCCGAAAGCCCTTGTGTAGCTGAACAGTGGGACGTTAATATTCACTCACTCACTCGTTACCATTCAATCCAATATGGGAGGAGGCCCATTGAAAATATATACAGTGTCTAGAAGAAAGTCGAACCAGAGCATCCAGAATATTTAGGCTTGTCATATCTCTCACAGTTGTCCAACGAGAAAGGTGCTGTATAGAAGCACGGCTGTGTGTTAAAATCCAAATGTCCCTGATGACAAGGTCAGAAGCTGTGTCAATAATTTGTGTACTACTTGTATGCACACTTGATGTTCTATTTGTTTAAATAATTTTAAAAAAATCAAGCTCCCAAAACTTTTTTAAAAAAATTTTCCAAAACTTAATTGAAATTTGACTTTAACATCTAATACCCTCATGATTCTCCAAAATCACACAAAACTATTCCTCGTGTCTGGCTACATTATCTATGTTTGGATCAAAAATTTTAAAAATTTCCCTAAAACTGCAATTTAAAAACAAAAACATGTTTTTCATCTTTTTTATAAGCCAAGATTTCTTTCTTGTATACTTTTATGTTAAAAATTACTGTAGTTGGTGTGTGAAATTTGGAAGCTCTTTGTTTAAAATGACACACTTAAAAAAATTAGAGCTTCCTGTATCCACAAAATACTTAGTTTAAAGGCCATCATGTGACCCATTTCACCATGGAATGACAAAGCTCAGCAATGTTAGGATGGCTGTTTGAAAGTGAAATTATTTCATTGTTTTTAACAGCTGAATTGAAAATAAAATTGTAAAAAAAAAAGAGAGTTTACAAGTTATCACTCTTTTCTTAGTTTAATATTTAATTCTTAAATTTTTATAACTTTAGAGAGCCTTCCATCCAATAAGCCCAGAAATTTCTCGCCAATTTATTTACAAAAACAGGTTTGATGTGTTATATGACTTTACTTATATCAGTCAGGGAATGAAAAATAATTTGAGATAGCTTGTGCAATCTTAGTTATTTACTACAAAAAAATTTAAATGGCAATATCACACATTCTTATTATTAATATTATTATAATTATGTGTCTAATACTATCATATTCAAATGAATACATATTTATTATATATATAATAAACAAAACTATTACAAACATACCTTTCTCTCATTTTATTTTTTGATTCCAAAACTCCTGAGCAGTTTTGAATAGACTCATCACTGAGACATGATGCAATTGGCAATGGACGATTTTCATTCCATAAACCTTTTGCAACATCTATACAGGATTTTGGAATCTGGGGAAAAAAGGTTATTTAAAATTCCTTTCATTAAAAACAGTAATAAATAAGCATATAGCTTTTAATAGCATCAAAATTTCTAATGAATAAAATCGACTTTTAAAAATTAAATACAAATTATATTTGAAATTCAAACAATATAATTTGATGCAATGACCTATATGTAAAGAAACTTCTGAAATTAAGCAAGTTGTTTCACAATGCTATATGATAAAAAAATAAGAATACAAAAATTTCATTATTGAATATATACTTTATGGGTATAGAACTAAAATAATTTATACATTCATTAGTGACACTAATTAATTAAAAGCGAAGTTTCTCGAAATTTAATACAAATGTTTAAGCAAAAATCTCTTTAAAAAATAAGAATTATAAAATAAAATAAAAATTTCAGTTTTTAAGGCAGTCTTTGTCCAACCTAAAAAGTGTAATCTAAGATTGGAATACATTTTGGAGCAATTCAAAATTTCATATATATTTGTGATATTGTACTGCAAAAACCCTTTTATTATGTACTCTTTAAAATTTAACATTCGCAAAAAAAAAAAAAAAATGTTTTTTTTTTTTACTTGGATACATCAAGCATTATTTGATATTACAGTATAGGAAACTAAATAAGAAAACAGTTTATTGCAGAAAAAAATGGATTGTCTCATACACAAATGAGTAGTAGTATAAAATATGCAGCTCTCTAAAGGAAAATATAATAGTTGCCATAAAAAGTTAGAATATTTATATTTAAGTATAATTTTCTATCACAAAAAACTAATTAATTTTAAATCTTGAACATCATAAAAAGACGGCTTTGAAGATGTTATTAAGGCACAAAAGATATATTTTTCCATACATAATACAGGAATTTTTTTCTTAAAATATACACCACATCAAGTAAATTTTTTTTACATAATTTTAAACATAAAATGCAATTTATTTTAAAATATTACAAAAGCAAATATTTGTTATTTCTAGTATTAACAACTTATTGAATATACACAAGCATTTTATTGTAAAATGGTTCCTTTCAAATAGATTAAAGATATCCAACTATTGGATCAATAAAAATGTATGCCCTCCTCAGAACTTAGTTTAAGATATATTGCACCGCAATGAATTTTTTTAATAGCATTTTATATTGCAATAACTAAAAGAGGAAGTACATAAAAATCTGATGCACTCTAATTATTCTAAATATTATTTATCTTCACATGCATTTAAAAAAGGGATAAAAGAATAATTTTAAAAAAAATAATAATTTTTTGTATTCAATAGGAAATGAAGGGGGGGGGGGACTTTTCTATATATTTGGTACCTCGTGACAAATTTTTTGAAGAAAGCTAAGTTAATTAATAGAGAATAACATGCAAGTAAAATTACACATAATATATGAATAGAAAAATAAAATTATACCACTAAATTTATTTGATAGTAGGGAAGATTCTTTTGTAAAAAGATGGAAATAGCATCGAGCAACTTAATGATAGATGGTTTCTCTGAGTGTTTCGATGACACTATTGCCGGCAACAATTGACTCACTGATTCCCAATCATACATTTTCAACAAATTGTTCTGCTTGTGCCCAAGAATCACATATAAAACTCCCTGCAAATTAAAATTTTTTTTGAATAACATGAAGTAAAAATATGTCATAGCATGAAGTAAAAATCATTAAATAAAGATGCCCCTCACCAAAAAAGGCAAAATATATATAAATAAAATAATTTGATTTTTAATTAAAAGAAAAATATTAAGGAGAGACTATAAACATATTACTACAGAGACCATAAACACAACACACAGAAAATATGCCAAATTCTGGCCTATACTGGTTGCTACAGTGATATAAATGGGAAGCTTATTTTCAAATGACAATTTCATTGCCTTTTCCTTTCTGATAAACAGTTAGCTAGGTTTTTAACCAATATTCCTGCACACTAAAAGAATAATCTAATATTTCAAGTTGAAAAGTCATTTAAATATAAAAGAGAATCACAATTTTTCTAAATCATTTTTAAATCCTTTTATTTTTTAAGTACCTTCATAAATAAACACATTTAAATTTTCCAAAACTTTAAATTATTATATAGCATTACAGAGTTCAATATAATCATAACATTGCAAACAGATATTTAAAGGCAAGGGTTATTTTTTAAAAAATCATTTACTTATTATATAAAAACAATTATCACAGAACAATGCAATGGAATATTTTAAACTAATTAGTTAAATTTTCACCCTGAATCCAAGTGACAAAATTAATATATATATAATTATATAAAAACAAACCTTAAATTCTTCATGACATGTCATAGGATCTTTCTGCAAGTTCTCTAAGATATCAGGTAGAATAGTTTTATAAGCAGAACCATTGTGTAATAAACAATTCCCAAGAACACTTTGAGCACGTTTTCGCACCTACAATGCAATGAATAATCAGCTTTCTTGATTAAATCATTCACAATTAAAAAATTAAAAGAAAGGTCATTTTAAATACCTGAACAAAATACAAACTATTTCAAAAAAATTCTTTAAAAAGTTTTTCCAGTTTATAGAAGTACAAGATAATTACACAGCAGAAACATTATTAGATGTCATCTAATACAAAATGCATTTTTTGCAAACAAAACATTCTTAAAATTCTCATCTTCAAGTACCCAACACATTCCAAGGACTAAAAGTATTATGCCTCTTTGCCATTAGCTTCAAAATTAAATGGGTCAAAAAAATTAGGTCAAAGTTTTTAAAAATTTACCAGAAAGAGAATTTTTTTTACTACCTATTGATAAAACTAATTTAATTTTAATGACTTCAGGTGGAATTATAAATCTATAGGAAGGCAGGATATTTCCAACTCTTGCTACAGGCAGCACCAAGATTTCAATGAATTTAAATAAGAAATTGAAAATTTAGAACAGAATTTTGTATACTTTTAGTGGATATTATACTTTGACAAGTCAATTTATAATGCTAGAGTAAATTTACAATCTAATTAAAAATTTACTCTTAAGTACCTATATATATAAAGGAGAAAAACGACTCACTGGCTGACTAATCATGATATCTCCAGAACTATTCAACCTAAAGACTTGAAATTCGGTATAGACATGTTCCTTTCATGGAGTAGAGATTGCTAAGAACGGATTTTTTGCGAAATTCGAACCGCAAGGGGCATTACGGAGGGTTAAGGGGTGTTATAAATATTTGTTTCCATTTTTACACTACTCAACGTACAATCTTGAAATTGGGTAAGCAGATTCCTTTCATAGAGGAGAGAACAGCTACAAAATGAGTTTGCTGAAAATCGACATTCAAGTGGGGTTGCGGGGGCGTTATAGAATTTCCATTTTTAAATTATTAGACGCACAGACTTTAAACTTGATAAATAGATTCCTTTCATAGAGTAGAGATCAGCTACAAGAGATGGATTTTGTGAAAATAGCCCCCCCCCAAGTGGCGTTGCAAGGGATAGGCATAGTTCTTTCATGGAGTTAATATCTGCTACAAAATGGGTTTGGGGAAAATTGATCCCCCAAGGGGTGTTAAGGGGAGATAAATAATTATTCTGACTTTTAAACTATTAGACACACAGTATTGAAATTTGGTAAGCAGATTTCTCTCATAGGGTAGAGATACGCTACAAAATGGGTTTTGTGAAAACAGACCCCCAAGTGGCATTGCAGGGGCTCAAGGGGGGGGGGGTTATAGATAATTATTCCCATTTTTAAACTATGAGACGTTCAGTCTTGAAATTTGGTAAGCAGATTCCTTTTGTTGAGTACAGAACCGCTATAAAATGGGCTTCGTGAAAATTAATCCTCAAGTTTCATTTTGGGGGATTAAGGGGTGCAATAGATAAATATTTCCGTTTTTAAACTATTCGATCTACCTGCTTGAAAATTGGTAGGCATGTTCCTTTCATGGAATAGAATTCCTCAAACAAAGAGTAAAACAAGAACCGACCCCTAAGGAGGGTTGTGAGGGGTCAAGGGGAGTTATAGGGAAAAAATCCTGTTTTAGAATTGTTAGACCTGTGTACTTGAAATTTGTTAAGCATGTTTCTTTTGTTGAATAGGGATACCCTAAGAATGCATTTGACGGGAATCAACTCTTGGGGTAGCAGGGGGTTACTGGAGCGTGTTGACAAAAAAAATTTCTTTTTTCAAACTATAAGAACTGTAATAATGAAATTTGTCTTGCGTTTTTTGTTTTGTTTTTTTGTTGTTGAATTGAAATCTGTTAAGAATTGTTTTGGGGAGAACGACTCTCAATGGAATTACGGGGGTATTGATAGTGAAAATTTTGTTTTTGCTCTATTAGATTTAGATTTGAAATTTGGCTTCCATGTTTATTTTATGGAGTAGAGATCCACCTAAAATTGGTTTTGCGGAAATCCACTTGGTTATAGGGTTATGAAAGTGCAAACATTCTATACTCAATTTTAGAGATTATTAGACAATACAAATTAGTAATTTTGTCCTTTTTTTCCCATCAAGGGTAAGAGTTACAGGTCTAAATATATTTTTCAATACAATGGAATTCTTAATGCTAGGACTTAGATATCAATAATTTATATACATAAACAGTATATATTTATAAAACATCATGAAATACCCAGCAAAGCGGGATTGAGGTGAAGATTAACTTTAATTATATTCAGAGTCAGTTTTGTACCATTTTATCTACAATCATGAATTTTTGAGCTAGAACAGAGGACAAAATATTTTTTACATTGGTTAAGTTATTTTACCAATCTCCTTCATAATTCTTCATAAGATTAGGACTTTTGGCTGGTATAATTCCAAAATTAAATGCGTGAATCATTTTTATATTATACAATAAATTTATTAAAAAAAGTTTTTTTTGCTGATATATTCACTTTCTAATGCCAAATAACATGTTATAATAAAAGACAATGCCCTTGAATGCTTATGTATATATCTGGATGTTTTTTTCCTACTCATAGAAAAAAGGAAAATTATTACTACTTGAAGGACTTGGTCATAACTAAAACATAACTTTCCAATTAAATTCTTTAAAAAAAACAACAAAAAAAAAACTTTCCCCCCCAGATTTTTTAACAGAATTTCCAAACCTTAAGATCATATATAAATTTCCCTTTTTTTATTAGAAAAACAATCAATAGCAATTTACAAGTTCTTCATGCAAATTTATAATAATGGTTTCATAAGTGGTCAACAATTGAAACTTTGGAAATTTACCAATGTACTAGAAATTTTCCTATTTTCTATGTACCCTATTAAACAGTAGTATAAATAACAGTTACAAATAAATAATTAAACCATTTATCGGAATAAACTTTTCTATTAAAATATTTATCTTAAAATCCTTTAATTCATCTCTGTATGCAAAAGATTTTGATTCTTCTCCGTTCATTCCTCTATTAATTATCATTGATACTTGCATACTATTTGCAGCCATGACAACTTTCAAGATAACACACCAAATTAGTGATCATGTGCTTCATTTCTTATTTCTATGCTCGGGACCATTCTAAGCCTAACCGTTTGTTCACATGGCAAGCTTGAATACTAAAATGCGATTCTGGGATTTACCAAATTCTAAAATAATAATACTATATAAAATTAATGAAAATAAAAATTAGTTTTTTCTTTTCTGAATTATTATTTACTTATGATCTGCTTATTCCGCTTTAAGAATTCGGGGTGCCATCAATATAACTGTGTGATAGTACACAAGTACCTTATCATCCCTTTAGTGTTGCTATTGGTTTAGTGACAGATTTGCAACTCATTACAAATTCATTCAACTAAAGAATGAAGCATATAAAAACCCCCTCTGTGAATCTAAGAAATATCCTTAAATGGCAGATTAATCTCAATAATCCATACAAGGCTCATAACTTCAATTTTGTCTGAATATTTATAGGATAGATGGTTGATATTTCAACTGAAAGGAATAATTACTTCATAAAGAATGAGACTTAATTCCTTCCCCTCTTGAACTGCTTTCTGAACAACATGTGGCCTGTGCGTATCGCCCATAAACTTTAGTCCACTTGACAAAACTCTTTCTTTCAGACAAGCGGGGTACAATATTTTATCTTTCTCCTTTACTTTTTGAACTATAAAGATCCCTACTGCTCTGCAAGTGAACAACAGGTTATCTTATTGGGATTGCTTGACATGGTGTTAACCCCCAGTTTTGCTGGTACACCGTACAGGCACTGCGTTTGGGCTGCTACTGATTTTCACATTGGAGCAATCTTGTTTTTCTATAGCTTCTACTGTTTCACACGTATCTTTACTACTCTTTAATATTTAATTAGTCATATAGATGACAATAATTGTCCATCTAAACAGGGTAAGTAAATGTTATCGAATAAAACTGTAAAGTAATTGTACTTTTTAAAAAAAAATTATATAGATATACTACTCTAAATGCAACTTCCCTGTTAGGCAGTCATATTGGGAAAAAAGAAAACATACAGGGAAAGCACTATGATTTTTATTGAAGTAAAAAGTTATCCTAAATGCTTAAAAATACCAGAAATAATAATTTAAATAACTTTTTCCTATTTAAAATTATTAAGTTAATAAAAGAATGCTGTAAAAAAATTTTTTTTATCAAATTCTGGGGGAAAAAAATGAAACAGTTAAGGAGTTAATGACAAAAAGGAGGAAGGCAGCATAGCTGAAAAAGTCTTGTCCAGAAGAAATTACTCCTAAAAACAATTTCTTCTCAAATTTATCTCCTAAAGGGGCATTTTTTAATGACCAAATTTGCACGGATTCTATGCAAGATTAAATACTGCTTTAAAATTTATTAATCTTGCTTCCCATAACAAAATTAGGATTGGAAAAGCAAAAACCTTGACAAATAAGTGCAAGTTATAAAATATTGGTTAATCAAAGAGTTAGAAATGTACATACCTCACTATAATGACTTGTAGATAAATTCATGAGATCCTTCATCAATAACTGATGCATATTAGTAAAATATAGTTTATATTTTTCACTAATCCTAAGCTGAAAATAAAAATAAAAACTGTTTAAAAGTATTCAACTATTCTCTTTAGATAAATACGGTCTTTAATAATGCTAAATTATTTGCAAATAAAACATTGAAATTTACCTCATGTTGCAGCAATACTCTTTCAATCAAAAGTGAGCGAATGTGCTTTTTCTGGCCATATAACTGAAGTTAAAAAAAAAAGAGCAAGAATTAGCATTAACTTAAAAATGTTTGAAGTACAAAATCATAATAGAATTTGTCTTTCCACATGATTCTTTGTTGAAATGAAAAAATATTACTGTAAATATTTTAAAATTAGAGCAAGGATATTTTAAACATTAAATACAAATCATATCAATAAAAATATATCTTAATAAATGAAACCTTAAAAGTAATTTAAAGATTGGCATATAAAATTAAGAAAAAAATACAAGTTACTTTGCCAAAATCACTAGTTTTTTTTAAAAAGTGTATACAAATTAAAACTTAAAATGATACATTAATGTTACTTAAAAAAATTAATTGAAAAGATGCAAAATTTGATAAAACACAAAATCTTGTTACATAAATATAAACCAAACACATACGCATACACTTGAAATGAAATTGTCTTTATGATGCCATAAATAAAGTTTTAAATTCAGATCTTAAAGCACATGTGTATATATTATTTTTTTAAAAAAGAACTTAATAAAAATATACAAGCACATCAACTAATAAAGGTATATTGCATACATTTAGTTACATTACAGTTAATAATTAATGTAAATAAATTCATTCAAATTCAATTTTGCTATAATATCACACTTTTTAATTCATAAACATTTGAAATCCATACCGATAAAACTCAATAGTGGAAGAAAATTACCTTATTTTCCATGATACTTTTTGTCATCGTGAATGATTTCCATCTAGCATCGAATTCCTCTTTTTCTATTCCCCAGTTAAACAAAAGTGCTTGGTAGAGCTAAATGTTATCAAAACAGAGAAAAGAATAGTATCATATATATATACACACACACAAATTAGCAATAAACAACTATAACAATAATAAATTTAATAAATTTCAATTTTTAAATATATATTCATAATTTTTTTAAAACTTTAAACAAGAGTAATCATTATTTTAAAATAAATATCTTACCTCATAACATTACACAATATTTGATCCAAAGTTTTATAAATACTTCATAATCATAGTTGAAAATTATTTAATTTTTCTCATACTATTCTTCAAAATTAAAAAAAAAAATCGTTGAACAGATATATTTTTTTTTAAAAGAAAAAATTAATCCATGTTAATTTGAATAATTTAACTGTTTATTTAATAAAAAAGGATTTTTTTACTTATAATATACATATTTAAAATAATATACTATTTGATGAACTTGTTCACTTAACATTGTTTTTCTATTTTGAAACTTTCAACTTGATATAAAAAACATTTACTTTCATGGCTTTATTATAAAACTTCATTTTTCTTTTATGCTAGCATCATTATTTGAATTCACACAAGTCTACAACTGAAAATGAGGTAACAAGAGATGACACTGAAAGTTGTACATCAATCTCTAAACATATTATGTTAAAGGAACTTGAAAATTACAAAAACTAATGTATAGAAATAGTCATTCGGTACAATAGTCTTCATAGCCACAAACAATGCAACCTCTTTCATTAGGTTACTAAGGCTCATTATCAGACAAACTCACAAAACATTTATCCTTTTCATCTTTTGCAAATTTAAAGCAAACAAGTCTAAAAAATCTTACAATTGCTCATGATTGAAAGGAATTTTTTTAATATAGTTCTTTATTGCAACTTACCTTTATAATAGTAAATAATGATTTGGTGTCATCTTCACATGAAGTGGTTATGTGTGCTAAGAAAAGATTAAAAGCAAACACGAAAGGGTTATTTAAAATATATTACAATTAAAATAGTAAAAACACTACAATTTCTCGTCTAACTAATTGCACTAAAAAACTCATAAAAAAATGCATTCGTTTTTTAAAAATATTTTCATGTCATAAACTAATGCAATATAAATAACAATGCAGAAAAAATGATTTAATTGAACTAAAAATATACAAAGTAATTTTAAATAACATAATATTACAAACAAGCAAAACTTTAAAAAACTGAATATGCATAAATTTACCTAAAATTTGTCTCAATGCATCTGCTACATAATGACGAACATTCTTTCCATCAAGGACAATATCTACAATAAAAGAAGAAATAAATCTATATTTCCATACATTCAAGATGATACAAATCAAATTTCTATACAAGAATACATATTTAGAATAAATGTTCAAATCACATACACACAATACTTTTAAAACGATGTAATGAATCTCATGTACTTTTCAGAAAATTCACTACACTCAGACAATATAAATATTTGTCTTTATCTTTTACATATACTTCAGAATTTCTAGAAATATAAGCAATGTTTTTTTTATATTAAACTTACGTTTTGTTCCACATTCCAGAGCTGGTGGGCGATATACAGGTAGAGCTGAATCTCTTCTTAAATAAAATAACATATAAGTGCAAGTTAACAAAATATTGACAAATAATTTTTACAATGAAAAATCAAATTGCCTTATTCAAATTTATTAATCCATAAAACAAGGAAATGTCCCGTAATTATATAAAAAAAAATTGAACTAACATAATTAGGAATATTTTTTTTATCAACTACAGACAAAACAAATTACAATAAGTAAAATAAAAAAATCCAATACATTTATTTAATTTCATTCATTTATAAATTTCTTATTTTTCAGCATGCCATTCCACAAGTTTTAAAACCTTTGATTAACCTTTTAAACGCCGCACTATGATTGAAAGGTAACATAAACTAAATTTTGATAAAAATCGAATTAAAATTGAAACATAAATTCTATAAAAGAAAAAAAATTTGAGAAAATTTTTTTTTAAAGATTTTTAGCATGTTCCAAAAATGGAACATTGGCGGGTACTATTAAGTTTTTTCACATGTTTTTTTAAGAGTACGACCAATGACATTTAAATTCAAAAATCAGTTATTATATACATTTTTAAGAAGTATCTTAACAAGAGGTGTCATTAAACATTTTCCAACGGGGTTTCATCACCCCCCCCCCGGTGTAGGGGCATGATACCCGCCAAACAATTGAAATGGGCCTAAAAAAATCTAAAATTAAAATGGAGGGGGGGGGGAATTAAAAGTTTGCGTGAGAACGAGAGAAATCTATCATTTTTCCCCTGCAGAGTTTTTTAAATGTACCCCGATGGGGGCGGGGCAGGTTTCCCGATGGGTGTCCCCTCTTTGCGCACATCTGAAGTAAAATTTTAAGTTTAATTCCAAAATAAAGCAGATTAAGTTGAAAATATAATTTATACACAGGAATTTATACATTTCAGAAAATTGCAATAACTTATTAGAAACAATAAAGGAAAACATCAGTAGGACAAAGAAATAAACAAATAACCTTCATATAAAAATTCTCAAAGCTATAGTATAATAAAGCAAAAAACCTAGAAAAATACAGATTTATTAAAATTCTTTAAAATGAGAAATAAAGACAAAATATGCTATTGTTTTTTCTTACATGTGTTTTTTTTATGTCCTAAACTATTTTTATTGTCCATGTATAGCTAGGAAAACATTTCTCAAGCAATCTTTCTTCGCACTTGAGGCATTTTTTCATTGTGCTTTTCTGACATACAGGAGGTATTTCACCATCATCTATGCTTGCAGAAATTTCGATTTTACAATAAACATCTACTAGTAGAACAGACTGAAAAGTATCTTCATCGATATCTTCCTCATCAGTAAATCACCCGCTTTCTTCTAGGGGAACCTGGCAAATATTAATAGGTTCTTCTCATCTGATTGTGTATAAAAATATTTCCAAAGCCTCTTCTACAGTCCGGAATGGCTATGAATGTGTCATCTTATCAGCGTAATGGATATTCACTAACTGACGTAACACAAAATAATATAAAACCTTATTATGTGGCGTTCTTTTCCAAATAAGACATACGCTACATCTAACTATCAACAAACGCGCGTGGTAGTTACTTTTGTTGCAGCTGAGAAATTAACTTGAGATTGTCCAGAAACGGTTGAAAGGGGGAGTTGAGAGAGGGAGCCGAAACGAAAGTCAGGTCATAAATATTTTCTTCCGACACATACTATAAGTTTTTAGCGTTCAGAAACCTTTTGCCACTCTTCTGTGAACTGTAAACATAATAACTGCATTGTGTGAAAAAGTATACCTTTACACGCCAATGTTCCATTTTCAGAACATTGAAATTTCAAAACCGATAGTAAAAAAAAATAACGATATTTTTTATGATAACTTGCAGTCTATAGTTAAAATGATCATTTTTTAGTTACTTTAACCAAATAATAAAAATATTTTTTAAATTTTGAATTTTATATGAATTTTGCCCGATTGAAAGTAGAAAAAAATGCATTATTTAGAATTTTTTCTCAGAGAGACTATTTAATTTATTAACAATACTTCAATTTCAAAAAATTGATCCATACTTTTTGTCTTCAAAATAATTTTTATGGAACAATATGAATAAAACTGAATTTTTCAGAAAATTTTAAAAATGTTCCAATATTTGAACATTGGCGTGTAAAAGGTTAATCCAAAAATGAAATAATTATTTTATACACATGGACAAATATATATAATTTGAGACTTGAATATAATATCAGATTAATAGCAAAGAAATTTTAAAAAATATGTTGAATATTTAGTTTAAATAAAAGAATGTTACTCACAAAAGAATCTGTTCCTCTTCCCACAAAGGTAAAGAAGTACAAGCTCCATAAATACCATAGTAAATTATACTCAATGAACGATGTACAGTATCCCTAAAACAAATTGTGAAACATATTTTTAAAACACAATTCAAATAACAAGTCAAGAAATAAAATATTTTATGAGAAATACTCAAATAGAATTTTCATTCATTTTCTCAACTATAAGAGCACACAAAATATAATTGTAATGAGACACACAGTTTATACTGCTATAAAGTAATTATTTTTAGAAAGAAATACATGATTTAAATTATAAAAAAAAATCTATGATTTCAATAGAAGAATAAAGCAAATTTAATATTCAATCAAAAGAATACATTTTAGATGTACAACCTTCATATGCTATTTTTGAATAATTCAAGTCTTCTACAAATGAAGAAAATCATACAGAAATTTTTATTTTACAAAAACAGTAAACATTTTTAATTAAAAATATTTGTTGAGCTAAAAAATTTAAATATAAGTTTTGGCATTTAAAGAAATAGTTAAATACTATGAAACTGATTGTTTTACATTTACTTAATTTGTAAGATGTTAACATTTGTTAGATTTTATCGTCACACAATTTTTATAGGTTAATTATTTTCTTTCGGTTCACGTTTCTATTGTACTTTTACATTTTTTTTGGAAAATTATATGCCTTATTTTCCACACAACAAACACTAAAATTAATGATACTGTACCTTGGTAAAGTGATTTCTTTAAGTGACCATTGCCGTAACTTTTCCACTTCTGGTACTATAAATGTTTTAATTAATGTTTTAGCGACTTCTATTTCTTCATCACTTGGCAAATGATATTGAACCTTTAAATCATAAAGATTGCCTGACTTGCCCCAATCCTATGTTTAAAAAAAAATTTAAAAAATTAATGCACATACTATACAGTTTTTACACTAGATGTAATCCAACCTTCTCTCACTAACAGAAATTAAATAAATATTAAAAACTAAATACAATAAACAGCTAGGAATTGTGAACATGAAAACTGCCAATTAATAAATTGGGAAAATAAGCATAGATAATTCTTTTTTTGTACTGATAATATACTAGAATAATACAGAACCATAAGAACCACAAATTCTTTAATATTGATCCAAATAGTAAAAAATATATAACATTTCATCCATATTTTTGCATAATATCTGAAACAGAAAAACAATCTTACAAATATGGTACTAAAAAAATTTATACTTTCTAAATATCCATTCATACTCCTTTCAAACATCACTTTTTTCTAATTTAAGAATCTACAGGATGTGTAAAATTGTTAAGATATTCCCAAACTCTAAATTACTCCAAAGTAATACAATTCTCTATGCTAATCAAAATGAAAAAGAATAACATTTAACTTTAACACTATGTGCACTTTTATAACTTATAATCCAACTTACTTGAAAATTTCCTGTTCTTAAAACAAATGTTTAGTCTAGATACCATTTGAGACATTTTTTAAAAATATATTTTATTAACTAATGCATTTGAAAGTTATTTTTTCTTGCATCAGAATAAATAACAAAGATAAATTAATATTTAAAGAATAGTTATGAGTCATTATTATCATTAATTAATCATGGCCATATAATAAAAACAGGTATAAATAAAATTATATATTTAAAAGAATTACTTCATATAACATTTTCATATTACAAAAATAATTCAGGTTTAAAAAAAAAAATAAGATGACAAAATTTAAAAGTAAACAAATACTGGAAAATTAGTATGACTAAAAACAAACTGACAATCAAATAATTGATTACAATGGAAAATATATATACTACAATTTTTTTTTACCTTACATAAATGATTTCCAAAAACACATAACGATATTTTTTAAAGTTTTTAGTTTCAAAGCAGGATTTATAATGATTTGAATTTAAAATCTGACAGTAAAAAAATCATGCATAATTTATGAACTGAAAAGCCATTCATTTCTGCATCTGTTTGTGGCTTATTATTATTATCTTCAAGTAGTGGTTCTTAAACTGTTGTCTGTGGAGTCTCTCATATAACTTTAAGATTTTCCTCTTTTAGATTCTGAAAGGCCTTGTGAAAAAATTGCCTTCCTAGACTAGATCACTATAAATTGCCTTTAATTAAAAACCTCCACTTGGACATGTATTTCTATCAATATTAAGTCAGGAAGGCATGTTCAAAATCTTAGGGGTCCATGATGTCAGTCTGATACATAAAGGGGCGGAAGGTGGTCGAAAGTTTAAGAGCTGCTGCCTTAAACAATATTTGAATGTTCTAACAGTAATAAATTGCACACACACATCTAAATACAAACATGTTGGTTAGATTTAAAATAATTGGAGATCAAAATTATTTTAAAATAATTAAATCTTAAAAATGAATTTATTTTCAAAAGGTTATCACAGTTAACTCACTTCAATATACAGATGCGATTCTTCAGAACTATGTCGAGTCCATGGTTCTGCTACACTACAAGTGTCCCATGGATAAGTCAGAACCAATGACTTCAAATAATGCTTTAATAATGAGCATCCCAAATTATAACCTTCTTTACACTTTAATTTCAAAGCCATATGCAACACATCAGTTATATTTCTTTGGTATTTCAAAAGATGTGAACCATCACAGCGCACAATCTACAAAAATTGAACATTATAATATTTTCAATTAACATTACTGCTTTTTTTTTGACAAAACACAACACAAAAATTTATATTTTAAATGCACGCACATTACATTAAAAGCATTAAAGTACATTAAAAAAAACTCAATTATAACAAAACTTGGAAAGATAATTTATGGTTTTCCAAATACTTTTTTGAATTAAAAATTTTAGAATCTATAGCATGACAAAGGTAGGGAAAAAGAGGAAAGGGGATCATGATTTTTTAAAAAGAATTACTTTTTAAAAGTAAAGAAATTAAAAAATTTGGTTACATAAGAATGTTCCTTAGCTTTTATTATTCACAAGTTTCAGACTATTATTAAAATTTCACTATTTATTTATTGACAAGAAGCCAATTTGTATATTTTGTCAAATAAAAGTGCATAAATTTAAAAAAGAATTACTTAATAAGCCAATCAGTTTTCAACATTTTAATTTTTTAAACTTCTACAACCAAGAAAGTGAAATATCAAAGCACTCTATTTTAGAGTTTTCTAACAAGAATTTAGGAAATTTACACAAATAAAGATGTTAAGATATAAAAAAAAGAAGAGAAATAACTATTTAAATACGTTTCTATTGATCTAATTTTAATTCTTCTTAGAATTTTAAAAATGAAATAATTTAAAACAGGTAACATACTGAATTACAAAAGATTAAATGAATACTAATAAAGCAACTATTAAAACAGAACTTTTCAATTTTAATAACATTATTCACTTTGTCAGTCATAGTTCTATACCTAATGGTTATATAGTATATTTAAGAAAATAACTTCGATCTTTAGGCTTGAATAGTACAGCAAATAGATACCTCAGATAATATGAGTAAACCAAAAAGTAGCTCATCATCCAGTTTTTCTTCTTCTAGAATTTCATCATTTTCAGTTAAAGCCAACACTAATTTTGAAAAATGTGGCAGAAATGCTGGTAAACCCAATTCAGGACTAACCTAAAGTATATATTACACAAGTAGAAAAATTATGTATTAAAATACAAATATAATAAAACCCAGCTATTCAGCTTATATAAAATGCAAATTTAAACAAAATCAGGTAATATTCTATTAATATAAAGTCATTTTATTTTTATGACAATTCAATACAATACTTTATTTCCAAAACATACATATACATATTATCAGGCTTTGAAGTTGTGAGGAGTTAACAATTATTCAAAAACAAATTAATCGCAAGAAATATTTTTTTTATTATACATTCGAAAGTTTCTAGCTGTTGCCCACCAAGTAAAAATTTTGACAGTGAATATCATATTTGCTTGAACAGAAATTTCAAATTTCATCTTAAGACAAATTTTAATACATTCCAGATTCATCATAACTATAAATTCCTTAAAAATTCAGACATTGAAAGGGGAAAGAAGCCGAATTTTACAATTTTTCCACATTTATAGTTAACTTTTCATATTTATAATTTTTGCATGAGGAATAGAAACTTTTCAGAGTTTAAAGGTTTCACATGCATATATTTTACAAAGCTTTAATTTCCCTATAACACAAAGAAATTTTTTCTGAAAAGTGAGTCATATGCTTTATCAATTAGTTATTTAAAGAACAAAATGCTCTATAGCTAATTTTTTCAAAGATGTCACACAGAATAGTTCAACCAACATGTGAGCCCACACAATATCAATACTGAAAATGTTGCATTTACATATTTGTTTGTTACAGCAGAATTTTAATGAACAGAAAACCAATTCAATAACTGGATATGTTAGATAATCAATATTGATATTCAAAGAAAATTGCTTACTCTGCAAAGAACTCTGCACATATTAGCAGCATATTTGCCAGATAGATTGATTTCAAGAATATGACTTGTAATGAAAGTTTGAAGTTTCGTAACAACCACCTTCAAAAGAATTAAAAAAATAATAGATTATTGAAAGAAAATGAAATACAATATCTAGGTATAAATAAGTTTTAAAAGGTACATACATTTTTTCAACATAAATTTTGAAAATTTTACATATACATCAAATATTAATTTATTTATAAAGCTTATAATTTTTATAGTGAAATTCAATATATTAATACTTTTGAGCATTTTTAACTAACCTGGTGTATTTCAGGAGAACTTTGCATGATAATAATACCAAATGTACTATACAATCCTACTTCAAGAAAATTTTCCTCTGGGTTTGTACGTTCTGCGTCACGATCCAACCGACTCGTGTTGTCCAAACAGCTGTTCTCAATTAGTACAAAAATCCTGTAGGATAAAAATTTCCACACTCAGTTAAAACATCTTAGAATACAATTATATATTTAGAAAACATGTATATTTTCATTTTTAATGTGCTTGTAGCCAAGGAAGCATTTTGAATTTATGACAAACCATCCGAAAAATATAAATATGGAAGCATTCCTTCAGAAAACTAATTATATGTAAACAGTGGCCTTTTGATCATCCCTAAATTTTATATGCAATGACTCAATGATGAATTTTACATTTCAGATTATTTTATTGTATTTTGGAGATTATCTTATTTCCTTTCAATACTGTCCATTTCAATCTTTTTAGTTACATAATATCCATTTTTTAAAAAAATTACAAGATATTTAAATTCTTAACACATAAGTTTCAAGCTAAGGTATTGAGATATGTTTTCTTTATCAACCTAAATTCTTTTGTATGACTATGTTATAAGCTATCCTTCATTTACACATTCAATACAAATTTAAAGTTGAAAAGTGAATATTTTGTTTGTTTTTATAGCCTCATGATAAATGCTTTTTCTGAAGAAAAAAAAATTAGATTTCTATTGATGATTCAAAATATGCTCAAGTCAAATAAAATTTTAAACAAAGGAAACATGTAGAATCCACCAGTATGTCTACTAAAAGATTACTGACAAAGGGTAGATATAAATAATTTTTTCAACCTCGGCCCCCTCCCCCTCTTTTTATTACTTACAAAAATAACATTTTATAGAAGATTCCATAACTACAAATTTCTCTCTCTGTGTGAAACATAATAATCATTCCATTTAAATTACCCATAAAATTATTTATATTTACAACAAATTGATATGATTTATTATTATCATATTAATAAGATAAAAGCCCAGTAAATGAATAAATTTTGAATAGATTATGTTATAAGTATTAATTTATCATCATTACACATTTGTTACTGAACTCTGATTACAATACAAGAAAATTCATCAAAATATATGCATCTTAAATGTAAAAAAAATGATAAATTCAAAAATTAGAACATGCAAATATTTATCTATTTTCTACTTTAAAAAAGTCAACAATTTATAACATCTTATGGGAAATTAACAAAACTCTCATATATTAAAATGTATTCAAGCAATTTTATTTTTGCTGAAACATTTAATTAAAAGCCTGCTAAATCAATTTAAAAAAAAAAATGTCAATTACATATTTAATCAACACTAAAACGAATAATTAAATTTTTTTTAATAATTACAGTTTTCTAATTAAATTATTAAGAATTCACAAGTCAGCATACCTATCTAATAACTGAAGCACAAAATCTTCAAAAGCTGCAGTAGCTAGACACAGTTCTCGTGTATTCTAATGATAAAAAGGAACATTGAATATTTTACACATAAGTTAAATAGATAAAAAAATAATTAGTGTAACATTTTTTTCATTGAAAATATATAAACATTTTTTTTTAACTAAACAATTTGTGCATATTTATAACTTCATTTTTAATACCTACAGCAATAAAGCACAATTCTTAGCCAATTTGCTTGAATTAGAAATAGTACCACAAACAGTACATACTCTCAGAGACAATTTACATAACTTATTACTATAAGGCATAGCATACGGGTCATGAATTTTGCAGGAGTTTGGTCATTCAGTAAAAGTGCAATAAAATGATAACAATTTTTTTTCCTCTCCACAAATTTTTCAAAATTTCTTTCTTTTTATTTATTTAATCAATGCCAACAACTCTGCACAAATCTACTAAATATATTTTTTTACATGTGATTCGCACTCTAATGACAAAATGCAAAAAAACATATTTCCAGCATGCAATGTATTAATATAGTGGTAAATTGATATAAGATATTCAAGAAATTAAAATAGCATATATATTTATAACATTTGTATCTGTAATAAACTAATGAAAATAATAAGTATTTACAAGAAAAAAAGAAGTTTGTTCCCCAAATGAAATCTGGAATTAAATATAAATTGAAGACTGTGATAAATAAATGTTATTTTTTATCTTTTAGTTTCATCAACATATACACACACACTTATAAGTACAAATTAAATATTCTTCTAAATTTTAATTAAGTGTACAGAAAATTTTCTTACCTCAGATAAATCTTTATTATTTGCAGCAGCTGATGAATCTTTAAACAAAACCAGAGCAGATAAAGTGGATATAAACTGAAAAGTTATCTATAAAAAAGAAAAAAATATTTTTAGGAATAACCAATAAAAATACATTTTATTATCTGAAGCAGAGAGCTTTTGCTTCTTATTTTTTATGATGCAACAGAATATATTTAACTCATTTTATAAAATCAGATAAAGGGAAAGATATATGCTAATAAATACATTTTCCTTCAAAATTAGGTTGTTCGTATTGATACTGCATTAAAATAAAGTAAGGGTTCTTTGTGTTTGATAAATAAGTACCAAGCTTGCTTGGAAAATGAACACCGAGGGTTTCACGTCAGACTGACCACTTGACCAAAACATCTGTGCATGCAGTAAACTGAGATAGGCACAGTAGGCCTTGGCCCCATGGGCTGTTGCACCACTGAGTTCAGTTCTTTGTGTTGGATCTCTTAGAAGAGGACTTCAGATGCCAAAACATACAAATAGGTACATCCCAATTGTATAAACTAAAAAAGGTTTTGATACCTAATTTGATTTAAAAAGCATCAACCATGACATGAATGTCATGTGGATTCAGAATACTTCATTGTTAGCCAAATACAACCTTAATTAAAAGGCTACTGAGGTCTAACCTTATTCCACAATTTTATTGTTAATTGAAATTAATTATTAAAATTATCTATAATTGAAAATAAAACCTTTTCAATCATTTATTGGTAACAGATAAGCAATTTTTTAACCATATATATAAAGGACAATAAGTGACAATGATCCTTTTCAAATTTTAACATTGAATCACAAGATTATGAAACAAATAGGACCATAAGGTGTGGTTGTTGATTACAGAGTCAAGTTTTGAATGAAATAAATCTGATATAGCAGGGACGACAAACCAATGGCATGCAACACAATATTTTGGGCCAACAATAGCATGCCACCGATCAAAACTGTTTGCATTTTAGTTTAAAATAACAAAGTTCTCTATGAAGTATTACAATCAAACGTCAGAGATCAGTCACAGTGGGAAAAGGAGCACACACTCATTTGCTGTTGTCTTGCCTTAGTTACATTGTGGACTATAATTGCTAATGATGCAAAGTTTGTCTACACATAGCTTAGTCAATTTCGTTGACACAACTGTATTTTAAAGTTTATTTGTATTATATTTATGATTTTTAACTATTATTTAACATGAATAGTTCAGCAAAAAAAAGTGCAAGACAGTATGTTTTACAGAAAATTTCAAACTTGGTGGACAGAGAAATATGGCATGATTAGTAAAAGCAACAAAGCAGTGAGTGTTTTATTATCTGGAACAGTGGTATGTAGAACATCGTCCGTAAAATGGCATTTTGAACAAATTGCAAATCCTTTTGTCAAAAAACGAACCAGAGCAAAAGATATTAATTGCAAATGCAATAAAAAGACAAAAATAACCAGTTGATACCCATGATTAAATATGTTAGCAAAAATGTATTATAAGCACAGCAAGTTACTTGGCTGCAAAAGTTATTGCTTGGCATAGTTAAGTTTAAGAAGAGTTTTGAAGGAAGCCTGTTTAGTATGCACATCTTTAACTTTTAAGGATTTTGACAATAAAGATAATTCAGTGCATCAAAGATATTCCACTATCTAGAGACACAATAAAAAAAAAAGAATATTAAAACAGGCTGGAAATGTAACAGATCAACAAATAAATTACATTAACTTTACTCCTTTTGTATCTCTGTCTAGATGAAAGTAAAATCACTAAATCAGCACATTTAACTGTTTTTGCTCGATATTGCATAGAAAATGTCATTAAGGAAAGACTAATTGTGATAACATTTTTTCTAACAACTGCAAAGGACACGGATATTTGTACAGGAGTTAAAAATTTGCTCACAGAGAAAGAAATTGATTTGAAAAAAAAAATTGTCTCAGTAACAACTAATGGTGTTCCAAATATGGTAAGCAAAAAAAAAAAAAAGGTTTCATTAGACGTAACTCATTTACAGATATAGAACATTCAATTCTTGAATGCCACTGTATCATTCACCAACAAGTTTTGTATGCTAAGAGGGGTTTAACATCTCTTGATAATATAATGGTGTTAAGTTATAAAAATATCCTCACAGGCTTTAAATAAGCGAAAGTTTGATGCTTTGTTGGATGAAGTCCTTAGTATAAAATGGTTCACTAAAGTAACTATTTAGTCTTATTATTTGTCCAATAATTACAAATCAAAATTATCGGATGGCATGTCTATACCTCATTAAAAGAAAATTACTCTCTTTAGAAAAATTGGCATGTTGATCCATAAAGGTTTGCCACCCCTGCGATATAACATATGTGAAATAAAATATCTTATGAAAGCATTTAACATAATTAAAGACTCAATCTTTTTACTGAGACAATTATAAATAAAATTCAGTAAATTTTTTTCATTGAAAATTTTTTTACTTATAATCTTTTCTTTTAAATTATAAGCATATTGTTCTTATAAAAAATGCATACATTTAACTTGTTTTTATACACTTTTTTCAAGTAAGTATGCTTTGTCCAGTATCCTTTTTACTAGAACAGCATGTAGAAATTTTGTAAGCTCCCAGAAATACTTGATATTGGACTAGTGTTCGAGAGCATGTTAGTAAATTATTTTAACAATTAAATTACTTTAATCCATTTTATTCATAAAATATGAAACTTTTATAATTTGTCAAATACAGCACGATTTTACCCTTTGATATAAAATATTAATAAAAAAGCATTTTTTAGCTATAAACAATTCATATCATGAGTTAATATTGAGTTAGATAACTTCTTGAATAATATTTATTAAGGTAAAACAGATAGGTAATTAAAAACTACTTATGAATGATTACTTAAAATTAATACAATTCTATTTTTAAAAGAAATCTTCAAAAAAAAAATTCAAGATAAAAATGTCTTTTTAAGGAAACCGAAGTATAACAGATAACATAATATTAAACAAAATAAATCAAATTTTTACTCACCATACATTTTTTAATGTCATTAGAATCAATGCCTGGCAGTGCTGCCATTAACAAGGGTAACACGTGATTAGGGCCTTCAGGGAAATATTTGTTCTTTAAAACAAGAGGTCGACACACTGGAACAATGCAATGCATTGCAGCAGTCAAACGATGAGGTTCTGTCAATGTCTCAAGCGATGAATACAATCTGAGTATCAAACATTACATTAAAACAATTTATAATAATACATTTAAAATATACTATATTAAAGGAAAATTACACACAAAATAATAAAGAGCAATACACATTTTTAGCTCCTATCAACATATTTATACTTTTCATTAATCATAAAATTAATTTTATAATTTTACAGAATTTTTTTATGAAGTTTCACAAAATTTTATTAAAACTGCTACAGTAAATATGAACACAATGCAAGAAATTATCTCAAAGTAAATTCTTAATATTTCGATAAAATTTGGTTCACTTTTCTCTGTTATGTAAACTGAAGAATAAAGAATTTAATATAGTACATCTTCAGGCAAAAATTAATTTTATCTGAATTCCTAATCACATAAAATCTGCATTTAAATAAAACAACAAATTTTTAAAGCATTTTGATACTAGAAAGGCAGAATTATATACAAAAGTAGTTCCTTTACTTAAAGAAAATTAATTGAATATTACAAATTGAATTTTAATGTTCAAACTATTATGTTTTTAAATATAAAAAGTTATTTGCATAAAAAGAAAAATTATACAAAATGAGACTTTTCAAAAAATGAAAATTTTCAAGTTATTAAATTTAATTATTAATAAAATTGAATTTACCTTTCTAAAATTGGTGGGATTACCAATTCTGGTCTAAGAGCACCAAGATTTTGCAATGCTGTAGCAGAATCTATACAACCACGCTTGCTGAACATAGAGAGTAAAGCAGCAGGAACAACACTATTTACAAAGTCAGTAACTTCTTGATTAGTCAACTTATATTCTTCAGGAATTGGTGCAATCCATGATGGTTTAAGATATCTTTCTCTATAAACATAAATAAAAAAGAATAAACAGCTAGCTGATATATTACACAAAAATTTACAAAAGACAAAAAAAAAATTCTGGAAAGTTTTTTTTATATAATTTAACTTTATTAATAGTAAAATATAACATGATAAATTTCAATAACAAAAATGACTTTACATTTAAGAATAACAATCAACCTGTATAGTTATAATTTCAAAAATCAAAAACAATACAAAAATTAATTATGTTCTTTTTATCATAAATAAACAGATACACATATAATGCACTGACTGATAGAATGTAAATTTTATAATATTTTATTGAATGGAAATTATATAATTTCAAAACAAATATTAAGTTGGTAATTGATCCATTTCTTTATTGGCCATTCTGCAGGATTTTATTTAATTTACAAAGTCATTTGCTAAATTTATTTTTTAAAAATGTTTCTAAAAGAAAATATGTAGCATTTTTCTTTATTCCCCTTACATAACTAAAAGAACCATTACCAAAAAGTTCAGAAACAGTATTTACAATGTCCACAATATTTATCACATCTACACAAAACTGATATCTCTGTCAATAGCTCAAGAGGAATTAAAATGTGATATTAAGGATTAGTTAGTTTACTTAAGAATTACTGAGAGAGAGAGAGAGAACTTCTGAAATTTTTTTTTTTCATGTATGCTGTTCCATGATCTCCTTAACTAAGCAAAATAACAAATTCTAAAAATTTTTTTAGAACACTATTAACTTTTTAATAAATTTATTAATATATTAACATCATAGTTTGAGTCCTTTTGAGCTATTGACAGAGATATAAATATTATCCCGTAATGAGAATATGAAAGTTATAAAAGGGAATACCATTTTTGTTTGACAATTGTCCATTAGGAAATATTATTTATGAAGTAGCATTAGGTTTGGAAATCGTTTTGTGAAATTAATATAGAAATATTAAGCCATGAAAATTCATTAGAAAAAGTCATAAAATTTTCCACATATATAAATGCACATAAAATGTAAACTTACAAAATTGCAAAATTTGTTACAAAATAATTTTTAAACAAAATAAGTTTTGCATTTTATAAAATTAAATTTAACTTATATCGGAATTTATGATCTACCCGAGTTAATTGCTTAGTAACACAAACTCAAACTGATTTAAATTCTAAAAACGAAAATGTTATTAAAGCATTAAATATCACATTTGGAAAAAACACTGGTTATCAAAAGTTTACAATTTTAATAAGGTAGGGATATGAAAAATTGATATATAGTATAATTTAGTCAGGCTTAAACACAGGGCAATTCAAAATAAATATAGCAATTACAAGCAGCTATATTATTAACTAACTATTTAATTCAAAAGAATTTATTAATAAGAATTACACAGAACATTTCCTTAATTGTAGTGCAAGTGCAATGAATCAGGAGTCAGCAATGCATGAGTTCAGACTATTCATTGAAGTCATATCATAAGTGAAAATGGTAAAAGTGTTACAGCAAATGTTTACCTTGACATGTTTTGAGCAATAGCTGATCCCATAGCTAGACCAGAGTTCACAGTTTACAGCTTTTGCAAGATGGAGGGCCCCTTCATCCCCCTCTTTGGAGTGTGGAGGTTTGCAGATTTTTAAACAAAATTTTTCAATGAGTAAGATCAATTAGACTGAAGGTGTCCCCATGTTCTGCTCTTACCCACCTAGAGATTCAGATTAGACACCCACCAACTTCTTAACATGGGGCTATGCGGAAGATTTTGTATATGTGCTATGCCAAAAACAATTCCAGAACTCAAAATAGACATTTCTACAGTTTGACTCCAGATATGCTTCAGAATGTATAGTGTGAAATGGACTGTGCCCCTTAAATGTTGTTCATATTAACAAGGAGTCACACAGAACATTTATAAAATAGATAGACAAAATTTTGAACTTCCTTTTACATTCTGCATAATTCTTATTAATAAATTACTTTCAATTAAATATGTATAGTTATTTGTAATTGCTATTTTTAATTGAATCCTCCTGTATATATCAACAGGAAAATTACTATTTTGAAAGAAACCCTCTGGGGAAATGGTCGTTTTTATCTATCATTATCTAACTCTCACACAATTGTCAGATAAAAACTATACTTCTGAAAAAAAATTTTGAAAGAAAAAAAGATTATCACAAGAAAAACAAATTTCCAAAAAGATTTCTTATAAAAAATATGGCAGAAGTTATGAATCTATGGATACTTAGCAAAAATTAATACATCAATTTAAGAAACATTTTAATTTTTATAACTAAAAGCTTTATTGATTCAAATAATATATTACAATTAAAATCTTATACGAGTTTCTGATTGAATTATCAAAAAACTGAAAATAAAAATTTACCTGTGCAAACGCTTGATCACAGCAAGTGGAAGTTTTTGTAGAAGTCTTTGCATTTTAATCTAGACAGAAATTTTAAGAAATTCACTGTTAAAGTAACAAATAAATTTTATATCTTAAGCAAATTATTTTTAATAAAACTGATTCTTAAAAGATAATTAAAAGCATAAAGATTGCATTATAAAATTACTTATTTTTGTTAAATAAATACAAAACAAATATAAAATTATTCTACATAAAATCAATATAACAAAAAGAAATACTTACTAACCACCTTCCATGGTTTGATGGATGATAAAAGGATTCTAAAGCTTTGAAAAGTCGACTAATGTAAAGTTGACAACTGCTTTGTTTACCCTTAAAAGTTGCAAGAAATTAAAAAAATTATGATACACCACAATAAGAAAAATAATCCATTAGATATACTGGAATTTAATAGAATACAACTGCAGGCATTTAAGTTCAAAACACTTCTTCCAACATATGTAGTTAAGTTACAAAATGATAAAAATAAGAAAAAAATATCCAAACTTACCAGCATCGACGCTAATAAAGTAGCAATAATAGTAGTATCAAAAGTGGCAACAGATCTAACAACCTGTACCATACTTGTCCTACCAGGCAGATTGAAACTACGTAAAAGCCTAGTAAAAATCTGTAAAAAAAATTGAAAAACAAAATTTGTATTCAAATCAGCAATATTTATATGTCTTATAATATTAATATCAAAATTAATTCCTCATTTGAATAATTTAAGTAAAATACTTAAGAAAAAAAATTATTCTACAGAAATTTTAATAAAGTAGAACTATTGCAGTCGATTAGCTCCTCAGGTAGTCGAAACTACTACATTAATTAATATGTGTGTATATTAATTTTTTGTATAAAGTAAAAGATCATACATAATCATGTATAACAAAAATAGAGTGAAATCATATTCATAATAGCAGAATAAAAACTCATACAATATCAAAAGCATCTTTTTATAATATTCCCTTTCTTAAAATAACAGTTTTTAATGTAATATATAAAATTCTCGTGTCACAGTGTTTGTAACCAAACATTTCCGAAACGGTGTGGCCGATTCTTATGAAATTTTGTGCGTATATTCAGTAGATCTGAGAATAGGACGTAAACTATTTTTCATTCCAATATTGTAATTAGTTAAAAAGATATTCATTAAAAACGCTTAATTGTTTTAACCCTGTGCATTATTTTCCCCGCCTAGCATCGTGACTGAACAGAGGGTGAAAATTTTCGGTATTCTTGACGTTATTTAAACAGCCATCCGATTTGTTTTTTTAAATCAGACAAAAAATAATTACAGAATCGGAAAGATCATTTCTTTCGCCACGATACAGTATATATATATATATATTTTTTTTTTGCAAAATAATAATATTTTCTATAATTTAAAAAAATAGTTACAATTGATGCGTTTTTATGAAAATTATTTCGAAATCGTTGCGCATGAATTTATTTTCGTGTTATGAAAACGATATTCTACACTAAATAACTTCAAGCCTTTTTCTTTTAGAACCAGTCATTTAAAAAATTAAATGCCCAAAATTTTTTTTTAAAGATTTTTTGAAAAATTGTCGAAATTTTTAACTTAACATTGAATAACTTCGTTATTTATTAAGATTATCACACGAAACTTTTGTTGCATTGTAGAATAATGTTATCAAACTGTGCAAAAATTGCTTAAAAATTACGGATTTTAAAATTTTTTTGCGATTTTCGTAAAATAACGTTATTACAAGAAATAATTTAAACAGTATTTTTTGTACATTTTTTTATTTAAAAGTCCTTCGTTTTTGAAATTAATGTGTGAAGTTTGAAAGCATTAACTTAAAAATTAAGCCCTAAAAAATAAAAACTTTAATAAAAAATACGCGATTTTACAGTTTGCCAAGCCTTGGCGTCGAAAAATGGTTTTGCGCCAAATAGCTTTCAACTGTTTCACCTGAAACTTCCCATCTAACTCAAGGGTCACACCAAAAAGTTCTGACTTAAACATGCGAAAATCAGCAAAT
The DNA here is from genome assembly GCA_019973975.1 of Trichonephila clavata. Classification (NCBI taxonomy): domain Eukaryota; kingdom Metazoa; phylum Arthropoda; class Arachnida; order Araneae; family Nephilidae; genus Trichonephila; species Trichonephila clavata. The sequence goes on along the minus strand of BMAO01028204.1, from coordinate 117,954 downwards.
TTGGCAAGTAAAAAAAATTCGAGTGAAAAAGTTATTTTTGATTCAATTTTCATCATTTTCTCTTTATATAATTTTCAAAATTAAATCATTATTGATGTCAGATTAAGATGAAAGAATGTATTCAATACATTTCTGAGATTCATTTAAAATATTTATCTGTATCAAATCAGTGATTTAAAAAATAAAAAGCCAAACACTTTTTTGAACAAATTTTAATAAAACACTCAAAATACTTAAATCAATCGTTTAATGATTTCTTCTTTTAAAAAAAGATAATTGCATGAAACTTTATTCCTATGTGTCGAACATTTCAAAAAAATCCTCACAATTTTACTTCAAAATTTAAAATAGTAGTGAAATTTTATAATTTAAAAAAATTCGACTTTTCCTGTCTTTTTTCAACATACAACTATTTTTAAAAAGGCTACATTTTCGTTTCCGAGGACTAAAAAACTGCAACGAAAGAATTGGAAAGTGGGTGAGTGATTTATAAATTCGCACTGTTCACTACTCGAGAGTTTTTGGCGACGGACTTCGAAATTTTAAGCCACGGTCAAGTGATGAGGACGACACCTGAGCTTTCACCCATCTCTCCTAATTACCACATCAACTTAAGAACAAATTTCGAAAAAGGGAGTTTTTATGACATAGTTAAAGAAATCACTCACATCACGCACATACACACACATAAGTGCTATCGTCCTAAGGGAAACAGGAAATTCCCATGGGGATAAAGTTATTCACTCGGTAAAAACCCGTGCAACCCCGGGGTAAGCGGAGAGGAAAGAAACAAAGTCAAAGTAATTTCGAAAAATATTGGAAGTGCTGATTTTGTCAAGAGAAGAGAAAATGTTAAACGAGAAAGCCATGATACGCACTCATGGGCCATGCATTCACATCGTACGTGTCACACCCACACAGAAGTGCTGGCATCAGAAATAAAGGAGGAAATTAACATGGGGATTAAGTTATACCCTCGGTAAAAGACCGTGCAATGCAGGGCAGGGTCAGCTAGTTTTTACTATTAAAAATTAGAGGGAGGTGCTCTCAAAGCATTAGCTACAGTATTCAATACATCTAAAAAAAATTCCATGGCATTTGATTTATTATGAGTCATTTGAAATTTAAGGTATTCAATTTTTAACTATGCTTTCAGAAATTACACAGGTCATACCTACTTTTTAAAATAAAATCTTCATACAGAAAAACTCAATTTTGTGGTAAGTAATCATTTTGAGATTACATTGAACATGTAACAATAAAATAAGAGGGGAAAAACTTCTTTAAAAAAAACTACATTATGCTATTGTTAAAAATATGACAACATTTTTTTCTCTTAGTATGAACTCAAATTACAGAAGTTAATTCAACGGAAAAATAACCTTACTGGTCAATATGTAATCTACACAAGTGATGATAACAAAAATATTGCTTTTCCAATCAATGTAATCTGTTAAGCATTAGGATTATGTTAATATGATCAACTAAAAGTGGTAGATTTCAACTGTCATACTTCTATCAACATATTATAGTAATTTAAAATTTAATTTTTGGTATAAAAATGCAATTATATTAATAATTTTAAAAAGGTAAAATCAAAACAAAACAAAACTACAAGTTCTATGAGTTCTTTCTCATAAATGAACACATCTTTTAATATAAAGAGATAATAAAACCCATAACTGAATACATAGTAACAAGTACAATAAAATTCTTTTTTACCATAGGTAAATAGGGTTCCCAATCAATATAACCAATATTATCCTTAGCCAGGCGAGAGAACAGTGATAACAGATTCTACAAAGAAAAATTTTGGTAATCAATAAACAATATATTCAGTAACATTAAAAGAAGCAATAAGCAAGCATTTTTTTAAAAAAAAATAATATTAATAAGTTTATTATTTTATGGAGATATGTACATATACATCATGCCATACGAATAAAATTATAAAAACCATAGAATAACTCACATTTTCCCAGGTTGGTATATTATGCCAATTCTGCCAAAGTGAAATAAATTCTTCAAACCATAGCCTAGAATATGCAGCCATATGTTTGTATTAGAAACAGAAATAACATTTTTAAAGAAAATTCCAACAAAAATTAAATTTAAGAAATAGAACACAGTTTATAATAGATTTAAAGATGGAAAAATTTACATGAAAATATTGTATCATATTGCAACAGTATTTCAGAAGAATATTGCATTAATAAATCAAGTAAAAAATTTTGTATGCAACTTTAAAATCCTAATACTAACTCTTCTTTTCCCCACCCATATTAAAAAAAGGGGTTGTTGTAATCAAAATTAACATTCAAATCTATTTTTGGGAGCTACTTCAAAAAACTCCTTAAAGTAATTATTATAGAAAAATTTAAATAGAAATAAAAATTATAAAATAAATTAGTAAAATTAAATATGTAAGGAGGGACATTTTCACAAACGACAAAGAAATATTAATTAAGGTTCAAATGGAAAGAGGCTTATTCTTGTATTGTTAGAATTTTATAGCCACAAAAATTTAATTATATCTCACAAATGGAAAAACATTGATCATATTATAAAATTACTTTATATTATGAACATATTTTACATAGATAAAATGGCTTAGTTAATAGCAGATACCTAATTAGAAATTGTTTTTAAGATTGCAATACAATATTTTAACAAATTAGATGTCAAATTTTCTGCATAAAATTTCTGTCAAGTTAATAATAAAGTGCTGATAGTTAATAATTATAAAATTAAACTTTTTGATTTAAAAATGAAATCATATAGAGTAAAAATTATGCTTTGATTTTTATTTTGTTAATGGAAAGTGCCTTATATACACATACTAGCAAATTCGATCATAAATATTTACCAGTAATGAAAGGATTTTTTTTTTTATCAATTTTGGTACTCATATTTGAAATTTTTTTCTTTACACAGTTTATAAAGAATAACTTTTATATAGAAAACTATTATCAGGCAAAATTCCTAATTTACTTGGCATTCAAATAAATGTATTAATATATTTCTCCCAATAAATAGCAAAATAAATAAAAAAAATAACACATTTATGAAAAATAGATTTTATTAAAGCTTTAATATATAAATAATAAAATATTAAAATAACTCCAAATAAAAAGAATTGTATTGGAGAAAATATTCATGAATAGTTTAGTTGTTCAGCATGTTCAACACTGAACAAAAATATTTATTAAATTAATTAAATAGCAGACTGTGTACAATCAACTCATAATTAAAAATTAATCTTTATGGTTTTATTTATAATTTTGCAACACAAGTAATAAAATTTTAAGCAAAAGCGATTACAGTATGTTTATATATATATTGATTTCTGACAAACAACTTTTTAAAAAAAAATGCTTACTTAAAGCCTTTATGATGCTCTGAAGGTGGTAATGTTGTGCAAAAGAAAATTTCATAGTAATTCATGGCTTTTCCCATTTCACTATCAAATGGACACATTAAAGGTCTAAATTCATCCAGTATTTCTTGAGTTGATTCCAATGAGAAATATCTAAAAAATATTTTTATGCTACAATTCATAAGCCATTAAAATTATAAAAAGCATTGGAAAAATAATATGTAAGGAAACACATATACATATGCCTAATACTTTAAAAACAAATTTATAATTACAGTTAAACAGGGAAAAAATTCTAACTTTACAAGTAAAATGTAATGAATAAATTCAATATGAAAACACAATAAAATAAATAATTAAAAAAACTGCATATAAAAAATAATAAAAAGTGTCAATACCCAACACTCAGTAAATACATGCAACCAAATCTTTATTAGTTCAAAATTTAATAATACAAATTATTTAACAATGTATTAAGTATGTAAGAAATAAAGAAAAAATATCTTACAGACTACAGGCTCTAATGAGAGTTTTCATATTAGCTTCTAAATTGCTGTAAAATAAAATGGAAAATAAGCAACTATTCACACATTGAAAATTTTACTCACACATGCTATTTTTAAAAACATTTTTCTTACCAAGGAATTAAAACCATTCCAAAATCTTCAAAATTTGAACAGAAAAGTTTTTCATAGAGTTCATACAATGGACGCCATGGTAGAATAAGGTCATCACGAGTTAATAACTCCACTTTTCTTAAGGAAACGAAAGAAAAAAAAGAGTAAAATACGCAATTTTACATATTTCATTACAAATAGGAAGAGATTTAAATAATCATTCCAATCCCTTGGGAAGTGAAATTTAAAAAAAAGTGTTTTAAAAATTATTAAAGTAAAAGAAATTAAAAGGTAGTGAAATAATTAAAATGAACAAATAAAATATTACATTAAGTAATTAACTGAACTCAAAAAATACAATACATCCCCATTTTCAAAAATCTTTATCTCATTAAAAACAAAAATTAATGCTTAAAATAAATACAACCTTTGACAATAAAGTTTGGTGAATGGTCCTGTAACATTAAGGTGGATGAAATATTAACTGAAAAATTCTTCTTTTGAAATAGTCACCTCCCAAAACTAAGCACTGCTACGATCAACTATACATGTCCTGGAAACTTAGCAAGAAGTTTTCTTTTGGGATGGAGTTCAAAAACCTCATCACATTTTGTTGAATGTCAGGAATATTGTCAAATTTCTCCTTTCAAAGCAAGTTTGAGTCATGGGAATAGGCAGAAGTCTGGAAGATTGAGATCTGGCGAATATGGTGGATGTTCAATTTGCACCACCCACTTTTTTGCAAGGAACTGTTTGACAATATTGTCTGTGTGAGAGTGAGCATTGTTGTGAACAAAAACCTATGAACCTCGTTGTACGTACTGGGGTCGTACCCTGCGTAGGTATTTCATGAAAAAGATCAAAATTTCAATGTACCTTGCAGCATTAACTTGGGTAGAAATTCCTTGACTAGCAAAAAAAAAATGAGCATGTTTTGATGAGCGATTTTTCGGCTTTGACCTTTTTCTGATTAGGTGATTCAGGAGAAGCCATTCCATCCTTTGCTGTTTTCATTTCAGGGTCGCACCTGAGACACCAGGACTCGTCCTCAGTGACAATACAGTTCCAGGAATTTGGTGTTGCAGCCCCCGTTTCAACATATTCCTGTAAAGCCTCTAAATGTGTCTGCTTCTGATCATTAGTCAAGTGATGCTGCACAAGACAACACGTTTTTTTAATTCTAAAATTCCGGGTTACAATTTGTCGCACATATTCATGCTTAATCTGCAGTTTATCAGCTATCATGTGCACAGTTAATGGACAATCTTTCATGATTAATTTCCTCGCTTTCTCAATGTTTTTGTCACTGACAGAGGTCGACGATCTTCTGCTACAGGGGTTGTCGGAAACGCTTTGTTTGTCTTCTCAAAAATGGGTGAAGCATTCATATACACACTTCATAGACAGTGCTTAATCTTCATAAACATGTACCAGCATTGCATAAGTTTCTTTTGGTGTCTTGCAAGCTTAAAACAAAACTTAAATTGATATTTTGTTTATTCATTTTCCTGTTCTCAGTTAAGAGTAAATGCATTAAAAAAGCACTTTGTAAAACCAGTCTGACACAGAACACAAATGATGGACAACAGGGGCAAATGGTCAACACCTTCCACTATATACGAGCAGTGTTTTACTTTGCCAGTGTTGCCAGATCAGTCGTTTTGACTTCATTCACCGAACTTTATTGTCAGAGGTTGTAGTTCAAAAAAAAATATCTATGACAATTTAGAAGTCTTCAAAATTATTTAAAATTAAGATAAAAATTAGTGATAAAAATTTAAAATCATTTAAGCATCAACTGATTTTTTAAAAAAATGTGAAGAAATGAAATAATTTGTTCTAGACTGGATTTTTAATTTGTCTGTTACAATTCTGTAATATTTAAAAAAATTAAAACACACATTAATTAAAAATAGACATTCTAAATATTTTATTTAAAGTTAAACTACATATAAATTGTAATAAACCATTAAAGCAAAATAAATTTTTTTTATTATGAAACATACCTTTGAAGTTAATTATAAGAAATATATTTCAATTAGGTTCTTTAAGTTACTCTCTAGATATTGTGTATACTTCTATATAATGGCTAATATACATTCAGATTAATTTTTATTTATATAAAATATTTCTTCTTATAAAAGGGAAAAACCTCATAAGTGAAATGTCAAGGATAATAATTACTTACTTCAACAAAGAGTTTAATATGATAGCACATTTCTTAACAAAATAAAGTTCAATATCTGGAACAGTCATAAGTTCATAGAATACTTTAACGAAATGTACATGATCTTCTTTTGAAAATTTTCGACCATAAAGACGAATATATCTGTACAAAAATAAATAAGGAAACATAAGCATTTGAATGCATAATTTCAGTCTTTTTGAAAATTAAAAATTGATGCAATCTATAATAAGAAAATATTTAATTCATGCAAAACAAGAAATGTATTAAGCTGGAACCGATTTTTAATCAAAAGAAAATTTGGTAACTTTTCCATGTTGGCAGTATAAATCTTGCCAAGTATACTTTATTGGTGAAAACCACAGTACATATATATAAAAAAAAATGTTAATAAATGCTGGTTCCAAGTGCCTTTTTAGATTTTTTTATTTATTGCAACAAGTTGAAAGTTTGAAGCACCATTGAAATTTGTTTCCAAAATACAGCTTTGTCTAATGATTTACTATCACAAGTATAATTTTAGGCAAAATGCTTTTTGCTCTAAAGAATCGTATCAGCGAAATGGAAAAGTACCGAAAATTTATTTATCCACCAATATCATAAATAAATTGATTTCAAAACATTTTCTCTACATTGTTATGTTGCTTGATGTCAATTTAAACAGTATATGAATAACTAAAATGAATACATGAATGATAGTCAATTTCTTTTTCATTCATTTTAAGATTTTGACTAAAAACTCAGATTAAGAAAATCTTTACATTATCTATAACATGTATTGTATTTTTAGATCATAACACAGTTTCTTTATGTTAAAAAACTGACAAGATTAGAGTGAACCATAAGATCTGAAGGTAATATCACAATGCAAATTCAAATGCATCACATTATAAAATATTTATATATTCAAATTAATGGATAAGTTAAAAAGAAAATAGTTATGGGACCATTCCAAATTAAGAGCAGCATATACATAATCATATGCAGAAAACAATTTATTATAACCGAGTCATCTTTTGAAACAAGTAGGAAATCACCAATTTATATTCTTGTACACATATGCTATTCGGGTACTTATGTGTTATTGCAACTATCGCCAACGTTCAAGAAAACTTGCCAAGTTGGCAGCACACAGGATCATATGCACTGAAATGGGAATCATGTGCTTTGTTTCATATAATGTCACCAATAGGTTGTGATAATATGCATGTACCACTCTTCATATGGCTTAAACAATTAATGTGAAGGTAGAGAATGAATTAATATTACAAACTGCTTTCAGTTTTAATCTACAATTGGATTATAATTTTAGTCAACTACTAAAAAAAATGGTAATTATGCATTATCACAACTGTATTGGTGACATTATATGAAACAAAACACACGGCTGTCAATTCAGTGCATATGACACATGTGAAAAATCAAGGTTGCCAACTTTGTGAGATATCTTGAACATTGGCATTGTGATAGTACTTAAGTACCAAAAAAATATTATATAAATAGAATTAAAAATTACATATAAATTGAGAAAAATGATGCAAAAACAAAGCAACAAAGCCTTTTTATCCCCTCTCAACAAAAAAATGACTAGTGAATTGAAAAACAAAAAGAGCAATTAAAACTGCTATGCAAATACCAGAAAACATTTCATTCATACTAAAAAAATAGTCAGAATTAAATATATAAATAAAAATTGGGTAAGAAATTGCAGAAACATGGGAATATCTGTATCTAAAATAGATAGCTTTTCACGTAAAAAGATGAAAAATCACCCAAAATTTTAGATTTCACTGCCATTATTTGGAATTTATGGAGGAGGAAAAAACATGAGTTAACATGCGTAAATAAACTATTCTGGCTCCCAAAATATTGGATGACTGTGTAGTTAAAATAACAGAGCTCCATAGATTTGTATACGAGGGCGAGTCGGAAAATAAGTTTCCCCTGTCAACAGTAGTCAGAGTTGTGTATGAAAGTCAAAACCTAGAATGAGACACACATTTAAGATAAGAGAACTTTATTTTTCCACTTAAGTACTAAGTATATTGAGACATTTGTCATATCGCTTGATAAACTTCAAAAAGCCCTCCAGGAAAAACTCAGGGCTTTGCACATGGCAGAAGCATTTAACGGCTTGTTTGATTTCAGCTTTGCTTCCAAAGTGCTTTCCAGCGAGCTTCTTCTTCAAAGCCAGAAACAGATGAAGTCACTTGGTGCGAGATTAGGACTGCATAGTGGATGGTGTAGGTGCTTCCAATCAAGAGTTGCAATATGGTTTTGCAGTGCCATTGCAGTCTTACATTGTCAACCAACAACAGAACACCAGATATGAGAAGCCCAGGCCACTTTTTTCTGAATCCATCTGCTTGGTTGCGATCAAGATCTACCCAATTGTGTATTCATGTCTTGCACACTCACCTGTTGTTTCGTTGTTTGCCTATAGCCGCTAAACTCTTCTTCCATATGAAAAGCTCCGAGTTTTCCCTGGAGGGCTTTTTGAAGCTTATGTGGCATGAAAAATGTCTCAGTGTACTTGATACTTATGTGGAAAAATAAAGTTAAGTCTTATCTTATGTTTTGACTTTCATACACAACTCCGGCCACAGTCGACAGGGGAAACTTATTTTCCGACTCACCCTTGTATAAGCGAGAAGGAATTTTAATGCTAGTTAAACATTACTGCAACCTATTGGTGACATTATATGAAATGAAGCCCATAGAAGCCAATTCAGCCTGTGTGACACATAGGAAATCAGGGTTGCCTGCTTGGTGAGTTATTAATAGAGTAGCCAAATTGTTGCGATAATACACAAGTAACATTTTAACTTTAAGCTTAATCAAATTGTCAATAAGGATGAAGTGTGGTTGAATATTATTTTGGTATATATATATATCCCTTTTTAATCACCAAATTGATAAATTAATGTCATCATATTGATTAGAAGACTAATATAGAAAAAATCATAGTTTAAAAAAACTAAAAAACACGCTTTTATAGTGAATCGAACTAAAAAGTAAAAAAATAATTCCAAAAATAAGAATAAAATGGTTAACGAGAAAAATAATGTCAATGGGGTAAAAGTGTGAGATGCTCTATATTAATTGTTATAACTTCTTACTAGTTCTATTCCGAAACACTGAGTTAGAGTAAAAATGTAGTACAATGCACCCCACGCTTTTACCCCAATAGCATGAATTTTCTCGCTAATCATTTTATTCTTATTTTTTGAATTATTTTTTTTACTTTTTAGTTTGATTCACTATAAAAGTGTGTTTTTTAGTTTTTTTTAAACTATGATTAATTTTTCATTTTTAGTTTGATCTACATTAAAAGGGTTTTTTTAAAATTTTTTAAACTATCCTTTACTCATTGTTGAGTTTATTCTTGAGTTTGGGAATTGGAGCTAGGGAAGGTGAATTAAATAGCTGCTGGAATTAGTCTTGCTCTTCAATGGATATTAATTAATGGGTCTGAAGGGTATTTATTCTCTCCGTTTACGGGCCTCAGATCAGTCCTGTATCATTATATTTCAAAAATTCCGTCTCTGTAGATGCAGGTCAAATCAAAGTGTTTTAAGAAGAAATATTAAGTGTCAATCATATTATCACCTTTTAAACGTATTGCTATAATGTTAATTCATATCATAACTTCTAAACGTATTGCTTTGTAAAAATAAAAAATATTTAACAGTTAAAACAAATTATTTTTTTCCCATGCATGAGTCTTTTTTTTTTTATCTCCATTTTCAGAAAAACTAGAAAATTGTTTATATTATGGTAAGAAATAGCTGACCCACCCAACCTACCCTTGCTCATATAAAGAACACTTTTTTGTTTGTTTTATTTCCAAACCACAAGTGTGTATTCATTTTAGGGTTGCACCTTAATCTTTTAGTCAATAAATCTGGAATCAGTTGCCAAATCTTAAAATAGTATATGAAATTAGTTGCCAAATCTGAAAATGGTATATGCAATAAAATGCCAAATCTTAAAATGGTATATGCAATAAGTTGCCAAACCTGGAAGTGGTATATGGAATTAGTTGCCAAATCAGGATATCGTTATTCCTGATGTCCTGATCAGGAAAATGGAACAAAATTATGAAATTATAGTATTGTCATCTTTCATTGACAAGTGTGCAAAATTTTGAATTAATCTAACCTTTTGAAAAGTGGGTAAAAATAAGAGTTCAAAGATTCTGTTACATACAAGTGAAACCTTTAAAAGTGTGTTAAAAACAAACTGTTTATGGACTATTTTTTGCCAAAGGTATTGTTACCAAATTAAACTGTTGATCCAAAAAGGCAATAAAATAATCTTTTCTATATATTGTCTATAAATTCAGAGTGGAGGGCTCTTAGGGTGTATCTTTTTCTCATTATATTAGTTAAAATTTTGATTATTATACATTTTTGTGGTTATTATTTACTGTTCAAGGTAGTCTTTAAGTAATTTTAAAAAGTAGAACCCAAAAACTGGAGCACACTGAAAAGTATTGTTAAAACATTGATATATTTAAATTTCACTATCCTATAGAGAGCAGTATATTTTATACTACTCATTTTTAAACAAATAGATTTATTCAGGAATAAAATAAGTTCCATGTTTTTTCTCTTTTAACATATGCTAAATGAATTTTTACTTTGAAATGTTACATAAAAAATTACTTATTTATGGAATATTTTCAAGTTTTCATGAAAATTACCATTTTACTGTATGAAAACATGTTTCACATTTACTTCAAAACTCTTTTACATTGACAAAAAGAACTTTAAAGATATCTGAATAAGACAATTAATATTGTTGTAAAGCTAAATATTTCTAAGTACCTTAAGCAATTTTTACTATAATAATGATAAATATAATATTTTAATTTTATATCCTTAAACTTCTAAGACTTTAAATTTGCATTTGATCATCACTAGGATAATTGAAGACATGTTTGAATCTTTAAATTGAATAACATTGTGCATGAAGAGATAAAACATTGCAATTTTATATTATACAATCAGTAGTAAATTAAATGAAGATTTTAGACTTTCAAAAGAAAAATTATCTGAATGATTCATCAAAATTTCCTGGATTTCATTCATGATGCAATCTAGGTACAATGGTTTCATAACAATGTAAATAACAAAGAAATATGGTCAATAAATGACATTAAAGAAATAAAAGTTCTAATTAAAATACACTACCCACAATTTAAAGAATTACATAATTATTTAAAAGTAAATTTCCTTTGTGCAAATAAAATAAGTACAATCCAATAAAATAAAGTGATGTTGGATTTTTTATAAAAAAATAATTCTAGAGTGGTTTAGTAATTTTACTTATCTAATTAAAAATTAAAAGTGAATAAACACTTTCAGAAAATGATCTGAATGTTACATAACATGTTCACCCCCCCCCCCAAAATCCATTTTTATTTTTGATTAATATACAGCACAATTATTAAATTTTAATCCTGAATCGGCTCCTGAAACAACAAAATTTACTATACAATTAACAATAACTTGGAACAGCTGTTTTAATCAATGAAATTGTCAAATGTGCGTTTGATTTCCAAATATACATTATTTTTTAAGATAAACTAGATACTTACTTGGCAAAATGATTTGACCAAGAGGATATATCACGTAATTCCTGGCATAATATTGCATTCCCCAGATTTGTTTTAATTTCGGCAAGATATTTTTGAGATTCTCCATCTAATTTATCTGCATACGGTAAAAAGTTGTTATAAACGCACTCCTTTTGTGGAACAAAGCCCAGAATTTCAGAGCGTTCATCCATTCTGTAATCAAAACAATAATATGATGGTTAGTTTCAGATTTCTCATTTATATTGCCCGATTCATAACGATACGGCTATTTCATGAAAGCATCCACATTGAATTGAAAACTCATTGGTTACGTCAAAAATTACAACAAGTTGAGGGACAACAGAAATGATGCAGCAAATTTTAGATTCGATTCAGCCCAGCTGAGAAACAGAAATTCACATCCATAGAATGTTGCACGGGACAAATGCCATGATTTTTTAAAAATATATTATTATTTTAGTACTTTAAAGTATTTTATTTTTTTTAAAAAAAGTTGTTCGAAAAGTTTAATTTTTATATTTTTACATTAATGTATTTTTAATTACCAAAGAGCAAGTGTTAACAACATCACAGTCACTTAAATCTTCAAGGAACAGAGGTTAAAGCCCGAAAGGGCTATGAACATTGTAATCAGGGGTGTGGATACCGTATCAAAAATACGGAGCCCCAAGCTACAGGAGCTCCAAGATGTGTAACATTTTGAAACTTTGAAATAAGTGTCTTTTATTTCTTTCCCAAAAAAGGGTTTTCAAGGAATTGTGATACAGGGCTTACTCAGGACTATCTACGCCAGTGTTTGTAATTCTCAAACAAGATTTTGATATTTTACAAATATTTCAATTTTCGTTAAAAATATCTTATATAATCCTAAATATGTGAAATTACTTCAAAACAAAAAAATTTTCATAAGACAATATAATAAGTACATAGCACTCAATCTCTTTCTATATACACTTTGTGCCATCATTAATGAGGTAGATTAATTGGGCTGGTTTAGAACCCGTGACCAATGGATTCGTAAGCACGTAACATACCACTAGACAAAAGTGATCACTCATATCGGGAGGCTGTGTCCGTGGTAGCCAAGTGGTAAAGTTATCGAACTCGTGTCTGGCGTGTTATGAGTTAGAGCCCAGTACCACTGAAGACTCGCCATGTAGGGGCGTGATGCACATGAAACCAGTCGAGAGCTCAAACGTCCTCCTGTTGGTGTGGTAGTTAGGAGAAGGGGTGCCGCCTCAGGTGTCGTCCTCGTCACTTGACCATGGTTCAAAATTGCGAGGACCATTGCCAAAAGCCCTCGTATAGCTGAACAGTGCGACGTTATTATTCTCTCCCTCACTCACCTGTCCGGAGGCTGTATCTGGATTATTTTAGATACCGCCAAAGTTTTCCCCCACTAGTGAGTCGGTGGATAGGTGAACGAACGAGATATTTGTTGTTATGGCGAGTGTGTTACTGTTGCGTCAAGTGAGTCTGGCTACTTTGCTTGCTTGCTGCGTCTAGAGAGTCTGATAGCTTTGCTTGCTCTTCTTACACGTAGATAGCGCCACGACAGATCAGTAGGTTTTGCGTTTTTTCTTTTCTGGCAAGGTCAACAATGGGCGGGATTAGAGCCCGCGACCTATAAATTCGTAAGCACGTAACATACCACTAGACAAAAGTGATCACTCCTGTCCGGAGGCTGTTAATGGCTTATTTTAAATACCGCCACATTAATCATAAGAATTTGATTTAAGAGAACTGTTCTAATATAAAATTAACATCTGCTGAAAGTAATTTTTACAGTTTCTGCACAAAAGTTACCTGCTTTATATTACAATATAAATTCGGAAAATATGGGAAAACGAGGTGATTTTCAATCACAGATCTGTTCAAAAAAATTTTTTTTTAATTATTAAAGACAAAATAATATTATTTAATTTACTTGCAAAATTTAATTCAGAGGTGGAAATGTGATACAATAAAAAAGCTTTATTCTACATTCTTATTACGAACAGCTCCTACAACGCGGTACTTTTGCAACGTGGCTTAGAAAATGTGGATATGTTCCTACAACTCTCCGATTTTTTGTGCACATATACATATTTACAAATACGTATTTGTAGTGTTGATTTTCTAGTTGACTGCTATCTTCTTTAAGTCTTTGAAGTTTAAATTGAAGTTTTTGCCTCTCCTACAGATTAAGAAGGTTTTAATTCTTTCATTGTATTGTTTTTCGGAACATAATATGTCAAGAAAACCTCCTTTTTTTCTCATTTGAAAAGGAACTTGAACTGAATCATTCAAGTTTTCTTATCAAAGATTATAAGGGCAACCTAAAAGTATCAATTATTCCATAAATGATTCGAGACAATAAAATTCTTTTAGATATTCTGGGAGAGGTAAAAAACTCATTTAGAAAGCTGAACAACGAAATATTACAGAAATTAATATTCTGTTAAAAAAATCGTCAGGGATCTCATCAAATTTAGTCCTCAACTTTAACATGCAGAACTAAAATAAAAAATTTCCCGTCGTGACAACATTCTAAGTATGATTCTTACTCGTAATGGCAAAATAAGTTTTTCTATTTTGGACCCAGTGTGTTAAACAAATCTTATCTATTAAAACAAATTCTACATATGTTTGTTAAAGCAACTCTTCTATGGGAGAAAATCACATCCTGATTCCTCATACAAGAATTCCCACTTAATATAACTTTGCATAAGATAGCAAAGGAGTTTCGCAAAACTAATGATTTTGAAATTCAAGAAATAATTCATAAAAACTGATTCGCATCGTCAAGTTTCACTAGTATTAATAACAATACTTGGAACACCATTACCCAAAATTGTAAGATAGGAGTTTATTAACTATCGCGAAAACGGCATTGACAAATACAGGTTTATAACATTTATTTTAGTTTTACTATTCTCGTTTCTATCAAAAACCTGTGGTATCCATCAACTATGATATATTTCATTCTCTAATACTTTAAGTTTAAATGAATAGCGAAGGTGATTAAATTGTCCTGAATGTATAAAAAAGAAGAAGAAAGAGCCAGTAATTAAAATGTAAGCAGCATCTAACATCGAGAGAGGTGCAAAGAAGATTTCGTGATATTAAAACTGTATCCTGCTCAATAGTAATACAGGCTACTACATTCAGCTCGAATAGGCAAGACTATCTGGAGAAAAAAAACTTGAAAAAATGCTCTAGAACCGTGCTTCTCAACTTACGACCCAATTTTCAGTCATAATTTTCATCGCCCTCCCCCCCTTCCATACAATATAACAATGTATTGAATTCAATAATAATATACTTTGGCGTAAAGCTACAATACGACTTAAATTTTAAACAGTACAAATTATCAAGATAAATGTTAAATTTTGACGTGCTCATAGGGTCACTGGTAATTATTAAACTTGATCTTTAACTAAGTACTGTTAAATTAACTATGAAACACATTGTGCAGTACTGATACATTTATAAGGGTGCAAATATGTATTTTTTTTTGTCAAAATGTATTTTGTGTTTTGCTTCCCTTCAGTAAATTAAATTTTTTTAAAAAATAATCTTTTGTTTTGACTTTTCTATACACTCGTGCCCCCCCCCCGCAGTAGGGTTATCATGCCCCCCTAGGGGGTTGCGCCATACAGTTTGAGAAACACTGCTCTAGTATCCTATCTTTCAATTCATTTAAAAAGAAAAACATTTTTATTTTGGCATTCATGGAAAAGACAATGGAGACTACACATCTGTCACTTACTGAAATTCTCCTTTTCACTTTCTTTTTAAATTAAATTTAATGAAAATTCAATTCATCTAAAGTAACTTATAGGAGTCAAGCAAAATCATAAAACGTCGCTTCACTCCCAAGCTGACGGTTTCATAGAAATAAAAAATAAATAAATTCATCAAGGTTTAAACCGTAAGCAAGAAGGAAAGACAGGCTGTTGCATTCCACTCTTTAATCAGTTTCATCAACTAGAGATTGATTGGTACAACTTTTAATAGTACAACTCGAATGCATGTTATTGCTCCTTTTCCTAATTAAGTCTTTCCTCGGTAATTGTATTGAAAAAATCTTGACAAAACCTTTTATCAAATTTATCAAACTCTTAGTAATTACATATTTAATTCCAGTTACACATGCGTCATCATGTACATCTGTTTCCCCATCTCTGTAGCCAAAAATAAGATCAAATTTTTTCTTCTTACTCAAGAACGACATTTTAAGAGCCAATTTGATGTACTATAAAGGTTACGTAAAAAAAATTCTTTTCCATTAAAAATCACTTAATTTGAATACATACAAAACATAAGCGGATAAAATTTATATCTTAAAAATTATACATTTTGAGGTTTATTCTTAATTTAAAAATTGCAAGAATCAAACACATTTACCTATATGTTTGTTTTAGAAAATAGTTCACTCTTAAGAACAACATATAGCATTTCCAAAATTATCTTTACGTTTTCACGAAATAATTCTTGTTAAATGCAAGAAATTCTATGCACCTTTGTCTTCAAATATATAGAAATATTTACCAAAAGATACCATACTAAAGTTACCTAATACGGAAAGATTCAAAATATCATTATAAGATGCACAAAATTTAATATCAGCAAAGATCTTTTATAGGAGACTGCAATTACAAAAAATTATTCGTTTTATTTTCCTCTAAGAATTAAACACCCGCAAAAAATAAATAAAAAATATATTTCCATATTCTTTTTTATTTTTTCCCCATATATATCAAGGTTAAAAAAATTATACCTATGGCAGTACAAATTACTAACCACAAAAGAAAAAAAGTACAAAAATTATCGGTTAGGCGCCAGACAAAACGAAGTACAACGAAGCAAAGCTAGACATATAATTACTAGAGTTCTGAGTCACACGGGAAACAAATACCCTTACTTTAAACCAGATTTATAATCTAGTAGTTGTTTTGCACAAAATTTCAATATAAAAGGCAATTCAAAATAGATTTATGAAGCACAAGGTTGAATATTTTTCACGAAAGAAATTCAGATTCGATTGTTCTATTTTATCACAAAAAAAAAAAAAAAAAAAAATTAACAATTTAAAACAAATTTTTTTTATTTTACGCATACACTTTTTTTGTTCAGCAATATAAAAAACATTACAAGAACTGTAACTGAGTTATCTATTATCCTTCGGCGAGGACATTTGGTGTTATAAATATTCGCTCCTTACTTATTTATTATCCTCAGGTGAGTACTTCTAGGAACGAATTTCGGTTGAAACTCACATGTTCGCTGAATGCGATCTATTCGTAACGTACACTTAATTCTGTTTATACACTAAAGATACATTCCCGACAAATACGTGTAAAAGAAAATTCAACAAAAAAATACAAGGTGGGACAATTGAATTCCCCAACTGCGTATGCACTAGCAAATAGGCTTGGTGTGAAAGATTGGGAATGAAATATAGTTGACCCTTATCCTTCTGGTGCTGGTGGCACGTTATTCCGTCCAACTACCTCAGTTTGTTTTTTTATCCGTGTTTGAGTAAGACGTTGCAATGTCGAAGTGCCGCTGTCATGATAAATTTAAAAATCGAGCTGAGCATAAATTTGAAATTCCTCATGATATAATAATAATTTTAAAAAAACTGAATACTTTTAAAAGAGGTATTTGGGAATAATTCCACTTCACATAGTCAAATTTTTGAATGACACAAACGATTTTCGGAAGGTCGGCAGGTTGTTGAAGATGGTCGATCTGTGACATCAAGAAACTATCATGCTCATTGCTTTTGTTAGATTTTGAGGGGGGGGGATCCTAACTGGCACCCCTCTCCCTCTGTCCGGCGCGTCTCTAGGTGTGGGAGGAAACAAAGCATCACCAACAAACTCCATAATAACAATTAGATTTATTCAAACTTTGAACACACACTTAAACAATCACAAATTAAATTATAAGAAGAAACCTAGGAGTGATATCTAAAACGTCGATTAATCCTAATACTAAATTCTAAGTAAACCCGACTACCAGAAATGGATAAGGAGAACAAACACTAATGAACCCCTGGCTGATTCTGATTATACTATCTTAAATCTTCAATCTAATAATTTAATCTTAGCAATTACCTTTTGAACGCGCGCTAGGTTTGTGAAATAAATACTTCAGTGTTCACACTTACTTGAAAGCTTCACGGCTCCTTCTCTCCTTCTATCTACAAAACCTAGACTTTATCTAGTTGAACTAATTAACATATATCTGTCTCGTGTTTTTCTTGAAAGGCTGTGAATTAATGTAAATGCTAGCCCCAAAGTTTCCCCAAGAGGATTAGTAAGAATATCTCGCGAATAGACCCGTCACAATTTTAATGGCATAATCATGACTGAATGGGCACCTCAAGGCCAAACGGTAAAACAGAAATATTGCACCAAGACAACGCTCATAGTGCACATTTTGCTCTCTGTATTACAGTTTTTGGCATACATACACATTACGGTGCTCGTACTCACCAGATCATGCACTATACGACTACTACCTGTTTTTTAAAGTGAAAAATGCATTGATGGAAACACATTTTCTGTCTGTAGAAGAGGTGAACGAAAGAACGACAGACTTACTGAAGATGGTGACACCTAATGAGCCGCAGCAGTGCTATGACCGGTGGCAAATTCGTATGCAGCTATGCATTGATTGGGAAGGGAAATAGATTATAGGGGATTAAAATGTATGTGTACATTATTTTTAATAAAGCTAATTTTTAAGACTAATCCGGCTATTTAATCGTCACACCTCGTATATAGCATTTATGGAAAAATAGAAGAATGTTTCCAGTCTTAAGAAGTCTGGTAAAATCATACAATAAACCAAAAGTTCTCATGTTAGGATCTTAAGGAACTTGTTTCATTAAGATTGTACATATATCATACAAAGTAAAATATTGTTTAAAAAGAAAAAAAACATGTGCCATTAATTTATGAACACAAAAATTAGGCAAATAATGTGTTCAGTATTGAACAAATAATTCTTGTGACGCCCACAACAAGTGAATATTTGTCGTGAGAGGGTAATAGTGTGTGTAGAGTTCAGTGTACATGTAACCTTCGTGTGAGAAAGAGCGTATGGAGAACACTTAATAAAATTCTTGAACTCAGAAGTCCCTGCCATTTAATTTGTGGTGTGAATTTTTAGTGTAAAACATGAGTTGTAAACCAGTGAAAAAACATGGTCCGTCAGAGCCTGAAATGGCCGGGACCGAAGCTGATGAATTTTAAACCGTGTGTGCGTGTGCAAGAAATGAAAACAAAAGTCGTAGCGTCTATTTCTCGGAGATTCAATTAATATTGTCACTTGGTGAGAGGTCAGTTATATATTTTTAATAGTGTTTTGAGGTGTAATTATTTTGTGGTATATATGTGTTTCATTTGTGATTGAGATAGCTTTAATTTGTGAAAATGAGTATCCGTAAATTTAAAAAAGATGAATTGAGGGCTATTGTGTGTGTAGAGGAGTTGAAATTAGATGTACCAGATAATGCTAGAGTTTTAGATTTAAGAAAGTTAATACAGGAGAGTGAGATTTACAACAAATGATAAAGAAACGTATCAGACGATTGTTTATTGTGTGTTGGAGGAGATAAACGATAGAAAAGAAATGAAAACGAAAATAAACTAGAAATTGGAAAAATTAAACTTTCACAGTTAGAGAAGGTGTTAGAAATAGTAAAATTACATAATCAATCCAGTAAAAAGGTATCTTTACAAAATGAAAATCCGTTGATAGCAACCGAGTGTAACATTGAAAGTTTACTAAAGAGTATTAAAACCTCAACTATCCCAATTTATTTTTTCAATCAATCGAAAAGGCATTTAAAACTAAAAATGTTCCTGAGAAATTAAAACCCGAAATTCTTTTGAATATTCTTGGAGAAAAAGCCAATAAATTAATGGTTTATTTTCGAGAAGAGGATTTAAGTGATTATGATAAACTAAAAGCAATTGCGTTAAAAGAATTTCAAGCGACCCCCTATGAATGCTTAAACAAGTTTAAAAAAGCTCAAAAATACCTAACGAAAGTCATGTTCAATTTGCATCGAGATTAAGCACAAATTTTAATTACTATTGCCAGTTGCGGGAGGTAAAAGATTTTAAATCAGTTTGCCAATTAATTATATCAGATAAGATAATAGAGACATTAGACAGAGAACTAAGTGTGCATATTGGCATTAAACAAGGCGAAACGTGGTATAAGCCACAAGAGTTAGGTCGTGAGTGTGATATTTTCATATCATCCAAAGGAAAAATTAAAAAGAACAGAGTTTATTTTCTTAGTATAAGCGTAATGATGTCTATAATCATCGTGGGTCAAAAAATATTGCAAGTGTTAATTTATCTTCTATTAAAAATGTTAAATATTTTTGTTGTAAATCAAAAGACTCCCACCCGCTGTATTTATGCCCTAATTTTTTGGGTCGTGGGTAGCCTAGTGGTTAGAGCATCGGACTCCAGAGCGGGAGGCCCGGGTTCGATGCCAGTACACATGGAGTACGTGCTTGTTAAATCAATGGGTCCGAATGCTGTCACCATCTATCATGTTGTACCGAGCAAAATCGTACTGTCACCTTCATGGGGCTCAAAGCTCAGGCTAACGACAGGCGTAAAATTCTAGCCCTTAGCCGCGATGAATTTCGTAAACCTTGATCTGATGTTACTGTCTATCAGGTGGCATAAACAACAACATGCCCTAATTTTAAATCTCTCAGCGTCAGTGAAAGAGTGTATTTCTTAAAATCCAATTATATGTGTTTCAAGTGTCTTTCTTTGGACTGCAATGTTAAAAGGTGCAAAGCAAATAACTGTTTTTGTGGAAAACCACATAACCGTCTGATCCATTTCCCTCAAACGAACAATAAATCTTCCGTACCCACACAAAGGGTTGAAGGGAGCGTCTTGAACCCCCAAGCACCTGCGTTTGTAGGACAGAGATAATCAGATTGCGCCGCTTTTCCCCTAACTGAGAACGAGGAAAATAAATCGTTCGTAGCTACCAGCTTTTTAAAAAATAAAACGAAAACAGTTTTATTGAGTACAATTCGGTGTCTCATTAGAGATAGATTTGGCGCCTTGCATGAAGTGAGAGAGCTTTTAAATGTGGGGAGTCAATCAAATTTTATTACTAAGGATTGTGCGGATAGATTACAATTAAAAAATGAGCAAAATTAATTTATTAGGATCTTGCTTAAATGAATTGACAATGACAATAACTGGGTGTGTTTCCGCTACCATAAACAATGACGATTTAAGTTTCAAAAAAGAGCTAAATTTATTAATTGTAAAAAAGATAACTGACTTGACTCCATCTAAAATAATAAATGTTTCATTAGATATACCAAACGAAATTAAACTAGCAAATTATAAATTTAATATTTCTGGTAAAATTGATGTGTTATTAGGTGCAGAAATATTTTACGAATTACTGAGACTAGGCCAATTTATTGTGGGGATTCTCGACTACTCTTACAAAATACTGTGTTCGGATATGTCGCTAGTGGAAGTGTAGGATGTAAAGTGAGAAACAATAATATTCATCGTGGGTTAATTAGAGATAGTGATTTTAACACAACATTAAAGCCTTTTGGGGAGATGGAATCGATTGGTGTAAAAGACGAGAATTGTAGTAGTGATGAGAACATTAGCTTAGAAATGTTTAAGCAGAGAGTATGTTTTAAAAATGGGAGAGGGAGGTAGAACTCCCGTGGAAAAGAGACAGTAATAAGTTGAGTGATAATTTTAATTTAGCGAAAAGAGGACTTGGAGTTTTATGAGAAAATTGCAAAATGATAAAGTGTTGTATTCTGAGTATTGAAAGGTTTTAAAGAATTATTTAGATGAGGGAAAAATTGAGGAAATAAAAAATCCTTTTATTTCAACGAATAATCCCCAGTGTTTTATCTTCCTCACCAAGTGATAATAAAAAACGAATCTCTCGCAACGAAACTGCTAATAGTGTTTGACGCTAGTGCACACAAAAGAACGGTGTTGGAAAAAGAAATGAGTTTGGAAAAAGAAGGCTGTAAAATATAATGCAAGAGAAAAAAACAGTTTTTAAATGAAGAGCAGGAAAAGTCAGATGAAGATATGGAATTACATCGAGCAACCGAGAAAGTTCTTCTTTTTAAAAGTGAACGAGCCAAAATACTTAGTGTTGATCCAAATGCTGTGGCACAACCTGTCGCTATTGGAGAAGAAAAAGGTTTATCCAGAGACTCTTTAATGTACCGCCAATTTCTGATGATGATGAGATGAATGAAGAAAAAAAGAAACACAGTTGATGTGATAAAGCATAAAGCTAAAGAAGATATTAATCCTGTGATCCTTAATAAAGAGCCAGTGATTTTAGCGGATGATGAACTTGAAGAAGAAATGCCAAAATTGTCTAAGGGAAAACTCAAAAAATTATGCAGAATGACAGTTGAAGAAGTAAAACAGAAATAAGTGCGTTAACTCGAATTTAAAAGCCTCAAGCAACGTTATACTTGTACCCCGTCATTGGTGTTTTAACCATAAAAATTCGCAAGATAAGCGAGGAGTAGAAAAACATGCTTTGGAATTGCTTGACTTTATGAAACGATTTGGTATTATGAGAAGACGACAAGCATTGCGAGAAAGAACGAAGACAACGAAAGCTAAACTGTGGAAAAGAGTTAGACTTAAATTGATATGAGTGAATACTCTCAAAAACTTCAAAATAGTGTCTTTAACGGAATACTTGCGGGGACTGAAGGAGCTACGCTAAGAATGTCCCCCTCCTCTGCACCACCAGTTGAAACACGAGGGGAACAGGACACTTGTCCCCCCCTCAAACGAACACTTTTGAGGAGGATCCCAGGAAGTAAAATAATCACCATTGCCCAGGAGGTAATATAATCAATCCTTATCTAGGTTGGACATTAAAATTTCATATAATGTATCCTTATTATTAATTTTTAGTGCGTTTTTCACGTAGTGGAACAAAAGCGCTATTAGGACGCAAATTTCGTCTTCATTCCATATTTTGTCGTACCTTTTTCTCAGCCAATAAGCAACCAATTGACCTCGGGTTTTCGGCATTTGGTCGTATTTGTGCCCTAGATGAGTCCAATCATATTTAAATTTCTCCATAGTTTTCCCGAATTTTATTACAAATTTTCCTGAATTTCGCTAGTTTATAACAAAATTTTCTCAAATTTTACCTAGTAAATTTATTGTTTGCAAAATTTTTTTTAAAAAAAATCTACCTGCATTTTGGAGGAAATCTTCACAAAAAAAGTCCAGAAAACAAGTATAAAAGGCTCTGATTTTACTTTTTTAATTTAATTCTTTTTTTAAACAATAAAGTGATAAGATATATAGTGTGAAGCGAAAATAGTTTTTTTGAAAACTAAAAGTGATAAAGTGATAAGAAATATAGGGTAAAGTGAAAATAGTTTTTTTTTTAAAGCGTGAAGTTAAGTCACCTTGTCCGGGCCTTTGTAGCTTCTGTAAAAAAAAAATTTTTTTTGCTTTTTTTATAGTGCTGATACAGATTTGTGTCATTATTTCTTTTCAGATCAATAATAGTACATTTAGAGAAGTGGTACAGTACACACACTACTTTCTGTTAGTAAAAAGTTCATTAGTTGCATTATTGTAAAATACAAACATGTGAAAAACGCACCAGAATTACTTGGCCATGCCAATGATTGATATCTTGTTTCTGTTAACGTTGTGTATGCATTTATGTTAACCTTAATATTCATTTAAAGGTGAAATTTTCCTAGTTTGCTAAGAAACTGTCTGTTATTGAATTATATACGTATTTAGTGTTGTTTACATGTGTATTCTTACAATAATGCTATTTGTGAAGCTTGATATTTATAGTAAAATAATTTTGGTTTGTTTTCTTGCTAGCTGAATACGGACAAGTTCTACTTTAAAGCTTACTATGGCGGCGCTAGTAAGTCATTAGTACCCTCTTCTTCTTCCGGTTAATGCAAAATCTCCATTGCTTTGAGCTAAAAAATTAACAAGGTATATATTTTAGAAAAGATACTGAAATAAATACTCTAAAATCCTGAATCTGAAATCTACAGATCATTTTCTATCCATATAAAACAAAAAAAAGTTTCAAAAACTTGCATTAAAAGTTTGAAAAACTCAGTTGAATTTCGATGTTTTCCCATAGATTAACATTACACCTGAAGTAAGTGAGGGTTCCACTCAATGTTGTTGTTTACAAAGTAGAACTTGTCTATAGAGATTGGGGGAAAATTAAGAGAGCATTTTGTTTGTATCATAAATCTTAATTATTTTCTAAACAATTAGTTACTTAGATTTGGGGAATTTTCTTACATGTGTTTCTTTATATGTAAACAGTATTGTCTTAGTTGTTCAACAATTTTTAGGAGAATTCTTAGTAATACTTTTACTTGAATGTGCTGATTTTGTATTTACTTATACGTTTAAAGTACAGAGTTCTTAAAGCAAAACTCGTTACATGTTCACAAATTATGGATCAATTGGCAGTCAAGAGAATTTCTCAGAGTTTTCCTTTTAGCAAAGTGGGAAATTTAAGTTATACAAACGAAGAATTTTTAACCATTCTTAACCAAATTGAGAGAATTCTTAAAGTGTATCACGGTAAAGATAATAAAATAAGAGTAGTGTTAGTGAAAACTAAAAATTGAATTTTTAAACGTCCAATAACTAAACTTTGTATTTTACACTTTTCAAGTGAATAGTGTATGCGAAAATTTCAAATCAGTATTTTTTCAACTCAATTTTGTGCGTTTGAGAACTTTACTTTTTTATGTATTCAACAATGTAACTTTTTTATGTATTATTGTTTTTATATTGTGTATTATTGTGTTATTTGCAAAATGTTGAATGTGTCATTCAACCCGGGGGTGGATGTTCAGTGTTGAACAAATAATTCGTGTGACTCCCACAATAACAATATTTGTCACGAGAGGGTGCTAGTGTGTGTAGAGTTCAGTGTATGTGTAACCTTCGTGTGAGAAAGAGCATATGGGGAACGCTCTAATAAAATTCTTGAACTCAGAAGTCCCTGCCATTTAATTTGTAGTGTGAATTTTAAACATGAGTTGTAAACCAGTGAAAAAACATACTGAGTTACACATAAAAAGATTTATTTGCACACACTTTCTGACAATAAACTCAGTGGCGCATCGTAAGGGATTCTAGGGGGCCCAAAGCCTGACTGACGCCAAGTATGGCTTGAATCCCAAGACCTGAATTTGCAGGGGGAGGCCCTAATATTCTCTGTTACGCCTGTGAATAAACGCATACATTTACTTAAGACAGCAATAACACTGCTATCACAAGAAATGTCCTTGTTAGTGTTGCTTGCATTGGCTAAATTCTTTCTGTAATCTCTCGTACAAAATTAGGACTAGCCTTCTTTGGTGCCGGTGTTTCGGTGGATTTAGGAATGACTACAGCACCAGTTTTTAATTCTACACGTCGTGTCTTGTTCTTATTTTTCTCATTCTTTTATGTACCTTAATCGCCGTGTTTCATATCCAGAGCTTGATATTTTGATATTCTCAAATTAGACAAAGTTCCATATATTCGGTTAATAAAATCCGGAGAATTCTCACATACGAAAATCGCATTACATTTTTCGTCTTCAATGTCGCAGTCATAAAAATAAAAGCAAAGGAAAATTTTCTTCTAAAATTAGTTTTACACAACTAAAATAAAAAAAAAAACGATTTAAAAAGAGAAATTAGACTTTTCTTCTAATTTACACTGCTGTTTGCAAAAAATGCAACACCATGAAGGAATCATCAAAATTAAATAAACTTTGTAGCAAATATCAATTATAGGATGTTACGTAAAATACACTCATGTCCATAAATTAAGGCTAATTCAGAATCACACAGAAATTGAACTCTAAAATAAAAATTTCACCTGTAGAATTATCACACACATTTTGAAGAAGAATATGCAAATTACAGGAAACCACCAGATGGCGCGGATAGTACGTCACAATGACGAGAGTGTAAGAGAGGGGTATATAAGGAATGGTGGCAAAGAAGTAAAATTGTTCACAAGCGCTTTAAAAGCCTTTCAGTGCAATAATCGCATAGTTATGGCACAAAGGAAGCATTTGGATGATTTTTTACGTGGTTGAATTATCGGACGACTGGAATGTGGACGTACCCAGCTGGAAGTATCCGAGGAACTTGGAATCGCCCAGAGTGTCATCTCCAGGCTTTGGCAACGATTCCAAGATGATGGTAATGTGAGTAGATGTTACAGCACAGGTCGCCCCGAGTTACAACGCCGAATGAGAACCGGTATTTGGCAGTTACTGCCAAAAGAAACAGACGGAGCACAGCATCAGACCTATCTCGTCAGCTCTCTTCAGCTACCGTTACGACAGTTTCAAGGCAGACCGTGTACAGACTCTTAGGGCACATTGGTCTATATACTCGTAGGCCTGTCGGATGTGTTCCCCTTACCGCAACTCACTGTCGCCTGTGATTAACCTGGAGTAGAGAGCATGCATTGTGGACACCGCAACAGTGGTCTTGTGTGATGTTTTCCGACGAGTACAGGTTTAGTTTGAAGTCTGATTCCCGCTGGACTTTCATATGGAGAGCGCCAGGTACCCGTTACCACCAAGAGAACACCATTAAACGACACTGTTACGGTGGTGCAGGATGGCTCGTCTGGGGAGGAATTATTCTTGGTTCCAGAACTGACCTGCATGCTCAGAGTGTAACGATGACAGGCCACATCTATCGGGATGTCATTCTGGAACAACATGTACGTTTGTTTCGGGACGCCATGGATGCTGAATTTCTGTTTATGGATGACAACGCCCGTCCTCACCGTGCAAACATTGTAGACGAATGCCTTCAATCGGAGGATATCACTCGTATGGATTGGCCAGCATACTCACCGGGCTTGAATCCAATAGAGCATGTGTGGGATATGCTTGGCCGACGAATTGTAGCTCGTCAACCCCCTCCCACCTGTCTACCGGAACTTCGGAGGCATTGCTTGATGAGTGGTGTAATATTCCCCAAGATCAGATTGATAATTTGATACTCAGCATGCGTAGGCGTTGTAAGGCCTGTATTGCATCGTCCGGGAGTCATACTCCGTATTAACCATCATACTAACCATGTTATACTGTTTTTTGTAAATAGGTTCTTTTTTGAAATTTGCTCCAGGGAGTAAAAATCGCAATTTTTATTAATTATGTCAAACATATAGCATCTTTTTTCCTCTTTACCTTTTGTTTAATAAATAGACTTTACAAATAAGTCAAATTTGTTTTGCTTCTGTCTCTTTCTTTGCCTGAACTTCATTATTCTTAATTTATGGACATGTGTGTAGCAAAGCTTCGGAGCCACCGCGCATGCGTGGCGTGCGCAGCGCCCTCTGAACTGATGCTGAAAGCGTATAAATAGAGGGCTGTAGCGGGACGTACAAAATAGTAAATGATTATTTGTAAGTGGCGAACGTTTAGTGAGACCTTAGTATGCCCCCACGACGCAATAAGGAGAAATTCCAACAACTTACGGAGTTTGAAAGGGGGAGGATTATCGGCCTTCGAGTAGGAGGATATACCTGTCACGCAATAGGAGCTCGTGTGCAGCGGAACAATTCTACAGTGATGTGAGTTTGGAAGTAGTGGACCGACGAGCACCGAACAGCTTGAAAAACTGGCAGTGGACGACTTAAGATGACGTCAGGGCGCGATGATCAATGCCTGCTCCGCATGGTGGTGAATGACCGTACAGCTTCCTCCAGGCAGTTGGCAGCACGTTGGTCTACTGCTACAGGTGTACGAATGTTGGCTTCGTCGACGTCTGCTGCACCGTGGATTGCGTGCGAGGGTGCCTTTATGCAGAATCCCCTCACGGCAAACCATCGATGGCTGCGTCTGCAATGGGCTCCTGAGTACAGAGCCTGGCAAGTTGTCTTTTCAGATGAATCACGCTTCAATTTGTGGGACCATGGTGACCGCATTCGTGTTAGACGCTATGCCGGTGAACGCTGACTTCCAGAGTGCGTTATCGAACGACATAGTGGCCTAACACCCGGAGTTATGGTTTGGGGTGCGATTTCGTATCATGGACTATCCAATTTGCTACAAATTGAGGGTAAAATCAATTGCAACAGGTACGTCCGTGAAGCGCTACAGCCTGAAGTCGTTCCCTTCCTTCAAGGTATCCATAGAGCTATCTTTAAGCAGGATAATGCATGCCTACATGTTGCAAAGACTATTCGTGACTTCTGTTCAGCCTAACACATACGGCTTCTTCCTTGGCCTGCTTATTGGCCGGATATGTCGCCTATTGAGCACGTGTGGAATTCGGTTGGTCGGCGTCTCGCTCGTGATCCGCGTCTTGCAACTTCAAAAGACGAACTTTTGCTGCGCATATAAGCAATGTGGAATTCTTTTCCACAAGCAGACATTTAAAATCTGTTTGACTCCGTGCCATGTCGTATAGCAGCACTTATTGCAGCGCGTGGTGGCTACATCAAATACTGATTTCGAACACTTAATATTTTATTTTATTTTTACTTTGAAAATTTCATCATTTATTTGTCCTAATACAAGTCGTTTGTGCATTAAATTTCATTTAATTCTGATGATTCCTTCATGGTGTTGCAAACAGCAGTATATGTTAAATAAAAATTGTATAATAGAAGTTCGTGCAAAAACAGAATTGTGTGTGCACATATGTATGAACATAAAATCTTCTGGGCTCTAAAAATTATGTTGCTCCGAATTTCCTAAGTTTATTTCGAGGTTTTTGTAAATATTATTAATTTGTATATGCAGTTGTTAAGCAAATAAATGCCAATTCAGCAGTTATTTTTTTATTAAGTTTATTTTAAATTTTAACTTTATTCTCTTATCTCTCTTCTGTGAACAACAGATTTTACTATTCCTGTTGTTTTACTTAGTCATAATTATTAAGACTTTTTTGAGTAATTATTACAAACCTGAAGTGAACCAGTAAGTTTTAAGGTAGTTGTCCAGGGAAAAACTGATTTAAATTATTTTTGCTTTAAAATCATAATATACTATAACTACGAAGCAAAAAAATAGATGACAAAATAATGACTAATATCTTGTCTGACAGGTTTCGAAGAGGATATAATTAATATCTAGATATACAGTGTAATACCGACTTACGCGAATCCGGAGTTACGCGATTTTCAAATCTCGTCGATTCGTCTCTCGTTTTCAGAGAAATAAAATTGGTGAAATTGGTAATGTGATTGAAAGTTGGCCAGGCAAATAAATTTAGAAGTGGATAGCGATGACGTTCAAGGATTGCAGGATTTCTACAATCAGGAACTGACAATTGATGAGTTCATAGAAATGTATGAGCAAGAGCAAGACATTGAAGAATTCCAGTCCCAGACCCAGAAAAAGCACCGTTCAGTCAGAAGATCGAATAATGGTTGGAATTTGACAGATGGCCTCAGTTTAATTGAAAAAGAGCTACATATTTTAGAAAATATAGACCCCAACTATGAGCA
The DNA here is from genome assembly GCA_019973975.1 of Trichonephila clavata. NCBI lineage: Eukaryota > Metazoa > Arthropoda > Arachnida > Araneae > Nephilidae > Trichonephila > Trichonephila clavata. Next base: position 88,652 of record BMAO01028204.1, on the reverse strand, counting down.
TATTTTTTTCAACAAAACAAGGAATAAAAAAATTATTCGCATGTCACGAGGAAATTTTGCGGCAGAAAATCTTTGAGATTACTTTGTAAAATTTTATGAAACCTTTTACATCCAAATAACTTTGGTTTGCGATTTTGAATTTTTGTTATCTAAGATTTTATTTTAAACATTTTTAGTTCTAAATTATTATTTTCTTTAATCTTCGGTCCCGAATAAAGATGATTTATATGCATTTGTATGCGAAATAATACCCCGACTTACGCGAATTTGATTTACGCGGTTATATCTCAGTTCCACCTATCGTGTAAGTTTGGGATATTACTGCATTTACATTTTATCAGTATATTAGTATTATATTTATCTGCTATTATATTGAAAATATGTTTATCGTGTTTGATTACATAAAATTTTTGTCCCAGAGCCTCTTTTTCTTCTTCACAAACTGCTAATACAATTGTGATTTTGAACACAGAAAAAACAAAAGAATGAAATGATTACTTAACTGGCTGAAAAATCATGTGTAACAACAACAACAACAAAAAAACACTATTTACAGAAGCAAAAAGTAGAATGGAAAAAACAAAACGTTTCTGCTCTCTAAATCTTCGCAGTTATATAAGATGAAAAACTGATTATATATAACTGAAATACTGATGTTTAAAATATGTCCCAGCGCATTTTTTCCAAGATCAATTTATATAAATGTTATATTTTTTTATATATATTTTGCTTCTTTATTCTTTTCACAAAACTCTTGGAAACTGTCTGCTTTCGGAACCCATTCTTTGTTTAAAGTGTTTTAGATGGCAGGAATGCGTCCTTAAACCAAACAAGTACATTTTCCCCCCTCTGCTAAATTCCGAACATTGAACCACGAGGAAGTTGTAGTACGACTTTTTTTTTCTTTTGAAAGGCAGAGAAAGTAATTTTAAAGACCGTTTATCCTTTTTTAATTTTTAAAAGAATCGTTCTAAAAGATCAAGTATATAACGTTCTTGAAATTAATTTTTTTAATTAAAGAAAAAATTGCCAAACGATATTTTAACCCAATTCAACTTTTGTTGCTTCATTGTATTACATAAAAAGCAAAGGAATTTCATGAAACTAATCACTCAAAATCATATACATAATATGAATTTCCTCCGATCTATTTATTATTTCTGAAAAAAATTCTTCAAATACAAATTCAGTAGTCAATTAATTATAACAGTTTTAGCGAGAGCGTTCGTTGAATTACAATATTCAGGTTACACAGTTTTTTTGAAGAAAGATGGCATCTCGTTAATGTGTGTATACTTCAACATATAAGAGTATCTCATTTTCAAAGAATTTTTTTTATCGAAAATCTCTCGAATTGATAAACGTATGATATATCTAATCAAAATTTAATACACGCAGTTTAATATTATTATCATATTAATAATATATTTAAAAACTGATTTGTGTTAAACTAAGCAGAGAGAAAAGAGATTCAAGAAGTAATTTGTTCCAAGATCAGATGAGATTTCGATATCTATTTTAAGACGAAGCTCTCTTAAATTTTGAGGATTACATTTTCTAAGAAAATTTAATATCATTATTATCGTTATAATGAAATTATATACCATTAAAATCATAAATCTTACCCTATGCTGTTTTGTAATCCATGTGTTATACAATTTATCTTTTCTTGTATCGCGAGTTTAAAATTATTGTATCATATCGGATTGCAGTCAAAAATTTCCAAGAAACATTGCATTAAGCTACATAAATTTAAAATTAAAATATTTGAGAATATAGTACTACAAGTATACTTTTTATTAGTGGTAAAAATAAAACAGAAAATCTCAGACTACAAAAAGTAAGATGAGAAAATATTAATAAAAATATTGGTTAACTTACCGCATACTTTCAAAGGTGAATATTGATTCAAATTAAGCCTTTACAAGGAAATCAATTATGCATTAAAAAAAAAAGACTTAGAGTACCATAGTAAAAAACGGATAAAGAATAATATATGGGGATACCCGAATTCTTTAAAATTAAAGCTGTTTCATGTTTCATTTTTAATCAAAAATATGTGTGCATGCAATATCACCATTATTTTTTAAATTCTTCATTTATTTTGATGTAAAGGATTATGATGAATGGCTTTTTTTAAAAAAAAATTAAAAGCCGTTTGACTGATTTTGTTTATATAAACATAAAGATATTTTGGACGAGGGAAATGTTTTACTTAAAAAATAACACTTGAATAAAATATTTAATTTATGTATTACAACTGGATGAGAATAAATAAAAATTCAACGAGTTGATCGAAATTCACCATTGTTGTGTGTGTTCGTGTTGATTTTCCTTTCAAAAGGAGAAAATATAAGCTGCAACTGAAAGCTTGCCAAACAATCTATTATTTGATGTTCTCGCCGTAATCGTTCAATGGGTAATTCTCCCTCCAATGCGACACAAATAAACGCTTGTGTATTCGTCGCCATTTTCTTGAAATACCAGTAAACAGAATAAAAATTAGAAAATTTGGCAAAACACGTCGTTTGATTTCTTTTCTTTCTGGCTTTGTAAGCGGCGAGGAAAATTAATTGAACAAGTAATATAAAAAATATTTTTTAAGTCGATTCCTACTTTGAATGGATGAATAGAAAGTATTTTATTAACGATTGAAAGTTTGAACAAGATATATTTATACATATATAGGGAGAGAGTGAACTAAAATAGTAGAAATTGAAAAAAGAGCGTGATTTGTGTCTGTATTGTTGTAACAATGCACACCCGGTTTGGCTGAAAAACCGGATTTCGACACCAGCTTTTGTCATTGTTTTATCAGTTACATTGTTACAACAATAAAGACGAATTTAAGTTGGAATCAAAAACCGGTGATTAATTAAATTAAATTAAATTAAATTAATTAATTAATATTTGAAAAAAACCGTATTAACATAAAGTGTCATCCACTGCAAATTTAAAAAAAAATTATTGAACTTGATCGGATGAATTGAAAGTATTTTATTAGCGATTGAAAATTTGAACAAGATAAATATCTATACAAATAAATAAAATTGAAATGTCAGTTTGTAATTTCAAATTAGCAGCTTTTTACTAAATGCATTTAAAGGTAGATACAGTACTTATATACATCAAAAAATCAATTTTTAAAATTTTTGTCTGTCTGTCTGTTTGTTCCCGCTAATCTCGGAAACGGCTGGTCCGATTTTAAAAATTCTTTCTCCAATGGAAAGCTACATTATCAGCGAGTAACATAAGGTATATTTTATCTCCAAATTCCTACAGGAACGGGAACTATGAGGGTAAAACCATGGACTTTGCATACTCCCCACCAAGTTGGAGCAAAATTATGCATTTGGTCAATGATGGAAATTTTAATAAAAATGTTCTCACACATTTGTAACAAATAACTGAAACATAGTGTAGTTAAGCATCTTTACAAAAAGCAATTTTTAAATGATTTTTTATTAAACGTCTAGCGTTTATTACGTTACGTTTGTTAAATGTCAAATTCAAACTTTGAGAAATATCGCCAAGTTGGCTAAGAAGTTCTCTATTCCGACAATCCCAGGTATTTTAATGCAAATTTTCTCCCACTTTTTAAAGAGGGAAACGAAATAAAGTTTTAGCGAATTGCGCGCGCGTGATATTGAAACTTCTATGGTAATATTAATTGACAGTTTCACATAAAAAGTTTTGATTTATTGAATATTTAATTCTTTGAATTTTTTTAAACCTAAGTATACAATATTCATATTTTGCACAAAATTTTTCACTTATACTGAACCTAGATATTTTACATGGAGGTATTACTTTGAAGATATACTAGATATTACTATGGAGGAGAAGCCATACAATGTCACTCGCCGAATAAAATTAGGGAGCTTTACGCAATACTTATTTCATCTTCGGTCTTTCTAATCCTCAAACCTTTTGGAATAAGTACAAAGACTACATAGCGGAAGATATTTTGCGACGATTGAAGCAAGTACAAGCAAATATGCCTTTCAATGAACACATCTACAACGAAACGCAATAAAAGTTTTCAGAATGGTTGGGAAGAAGCTACATGACTTTGGAATGATTAGTCCTAGACGTGTCGATGGAAATGGCTTCGGTAATGAAATTCCTTGAAAATTAAACTGCGATTTTATAGCATTGCAACATCAAATAACAGAATTTATCCTTTAATTAACTCCAGAACAAAGTCACGTTTTCCAACAAGTGTTACGCAAAATAGAATCCAGCAGTGGTGCTCTCTTTTTTTCTCGACGCCCCTTGAGGAATCGGAAAAACGTTTTTGCTAAACTTATTATTAATGAGCATAAGAAAAACCCAGAAGATACGTAGCAGTTGCTATGGCTTCTTCTGGTGTAGTCGCGACACTACTGACCGGTGGTCGTACTGCGCATTCACAGTTTTAAAATTACCATTGAATATTGCTCATGAAGATTCACCTATCTGCAATTTCAGCAAAAATAGCTCTCAAGGCAGGATGTTTTGACAATGTAAGCTTTTAGTGTGGGATGAAAGTATGATGTCTCACAGAAAAGCTATAGAAGTGTTAAATCGGACTCTTCAGGATTTACGAGATAGTACAGATATTATAGGAGGAATGGTAGCTTTATTATATATTGGCTGGTGAATTTTGAAAAACTCTCCTTGTAATCCAGAGGGGGTAAACCGGCAGAGGAAATCAGTCTCTATTAAATTATCAAGCTTATGGGCAAAAGTTGAAAAATTCAGTCTGAAAACGAATATGAGAGTGTATCTTCATAATGACGTAGATTCGGAACATTATGCAGAGACGCAATTGAAAATCGGTTATGGATGTTTGGACGCAAATGCTGGAGGTTATATTTTACTTCCAGAGAATTTTATAATGTAGAAGAAAATGATGTAAATCTTATAGCTCAAATTTACCGTGGGCTTGCAACAAAATTTAAATTGGGATCAGTGGTTGCGTGAAAGATCAATATTGGCGCCTAACAATGACATTGTCCATAAAATCAACATTGAAAATTTAAAGGACGTGCGGAGGAGGCGGGGGGAATGAAGAAATATTTATCAATGAATACAATCATGGATAAAGAACAAAGTACTTCATATCCCACGGAGTTCTTAAATTCACTTTAATTTTCGGGTGTACCCTCACATAAACTTCAATTAAAACTAAATGTACCAGTTATACTTATGTAAAATATCGATGCTCCTCGACTATGTAAAGGAACGAGGCTTTGGATCACAAAACTGATGCAGAATATACTTGATGCCAATATTTTAACATATGTCATGAAAAGGGATAGCGTTATCATACCTTGATTTCCAAGTATCCCCACTGACCTACGTTTCAATTCAAACGAGTTCAATTTCTAGTTATACTGTTGCTATTAACAAAGCTAACATTTCAGGTAGCAGGGGTGCATTTGGAAAAGCAATGTTTTCCCCATGGCCAACTATATGTAACCTGATCGGTGTGTCCAATGCCCAAATCTTCACTTATTTGCAACTGACGGAAGAACATATAATATGGTATACAGTAGCATCTTAGAATAATATTCTGTTTTGAGCTATTTTAAAGAGGAATTATATATTAAACATAGATACTTTCGATTTTTAAAAATATTAATAGTTTAAGTTATTGAATTTTTGTTGTTAATTATTATAATAAATTACGTTTTCAGTTTTTTTAAACTAAGCTCAATTTTAGAATTTTTAAATTTCATTGGTTCCAGTCAAGCAATAAAAAATTACCATATTATATTATTTACTTTCTAATTATAATGATTACGACTTTGACAGTTATTTAAAGACATCAACGCGAGCGGAGCCGCGGGTAAAAGCTAGTATAAATATATAGAGAGAGTGAGCTGATAGTATATAGGAATTGAAAAAGAACTAACTTGATATCGTTTGACATTCGCATTGAAATTACACCAGATATGTTGGCGATAAATTTATAATCTTAAACCACTATCAAATCACGATGTTTGTATACTCATCTTATTCTCTTAGCCAATGGCTATCAAATTTTTAAATCTGTCTCTAAGATTTAATGTACACTTAGGATAAAATTGTATCAATAGTTGCACACTGAATACAATGAAAAGCGTTTAACACGAAACTAAGTGACTGAACTATTTTTTCGTGTTAAAGATTTTTTTAAAAAAAAGAAGAAGAAAACATATATTCAACAAAATTAAGCTTATTGGAGAACATTTTATTTACATCGATATATTCAAAAATTTCCGTAATTTGCTCTATTTTTTTAATTATAGTTGACAATGTAGAATTAGAAATACAGAAATCCGATTTCGTCTTTCTGCCTCAAAAAGCTACATTTTCTAATAACAGTTTACTTTCCCCCTAAGTTCTTAGTCATTGTGCTCGCAAAAAAAAATCTTCTAAATTAGGGGGGGGGGGACGTGAACCAAACTTATTAATTTTTACTCACACTGTGATGTGCTCGTCCCGAATTCCAATTACCCACTGATGAGATGTTTTTGTGTGGCGTCGGTATGGTTGGAGAGTGAAAGTAGCGCAGCTTAACGAAATGGACTAGCGTGTCACAGGCTATTCTGAGGGTACTTCAAAGCCAAGTTAGCCACTTTTCTACGAAACATGTCAAAACACCTCCCTTTTATCTCACACCACTTTTGAATCTCACCTGCGTAGCTGGTGTTTTCCGTATTTTGTTCATTCCCAGAGAAAAAATCTTTCCGTGTTAAGCGATTTTGGTTTCGTGATAAGAGAAAAATGCTTGAAAATACATAGTAGTTTATCCAGACCCTTAAATTATTTCGTGTTAACCAATATTTCGTCTTAAACGTTTTCAAGTTAAGCGTATTTACTGTACATTGTTTGGTGTTGAGAAATTCGACTGTGATTAGACATTAACAGATAATTGCCGGATATGATACATTGGTTCAAACATATCATTTCGTAAAAACCACATTTTTGTTTTGTCTTTGTTGTAGAAAAAAACCATATATATATATATATATTTGGACAAGTAATATAAAAAAATGTTTAAGTCAATTCCTACTTAGGTCAACAAAGAAATTTTTTATTTTAGTTACTTTTTATTGTAGTTACAATAAATATCAATATGTATATACATATGAAAGAATCATAATATTAAGTGACAAAATAGAAAGCGATTTCCCTTGCAATTTTCCATTTTCCTTTCTATATATGGTGTTGAACTATTTTTTGTTTGTTTGTTACTATTTATTCATTAATTAAATTTAATTATTCCAATAAAATAGAAAAGCAAAACGAAATCACATTCTCAAAAATTAGGCCATCCCAGGTGGTAATTGAACCCATGACTTTTGTATTAGAAGTCCATTGTACTACAGGGATACAACGAACGATTTTCCTTTTTCAAAATTTGAAAAAAATGCATTAACATCAAGTGTCATCCACTACATGTTTTAAAAAATGTATTTGATCTTGAGATTGAAAATTTTAACTATATATATATATATATATGAACTAATAGCAGGAATTGAAGAAAAAAACGTTTTTGTTTACTGAAAAACAGTTGGAAACCTTGTAGCTGGGGTGTGCAAAGCCAACCTACTAATATGATTCAGGGTGCCGCATAGTAGGGAATATTTGAAACAATTCGATCCCCCCAGCAATGAATGTTAGGGGATAGAGGTCAGAATTTTATTATATATTAATTATGCATAATTTAAAGATATTTATTTAATAAAAATAAACGGTTCAAGAGTGTAGTATAGGCTTTGGAATTGGCTATTTTTCTTTGAATTTGGCAATTTTTATACAGATTTTATGGTGAGAAAACGAATTCACTCTGGCTTCCGAAGATTTTTCGCTAAGTAGTGTAGCTTGGCGATCGATTTTGGTCGCTAAAAGAAATTGACATCGTCAAGGTGCCCCCCCCCCCATACTACACTTTAACCAAATAAACATATAATCTAAATATTCCTTCAACATTAATAAAAAAAAGATTAAAATTGTACATACATTTTGTATATATAACGTATTTTTTTAACTTAAGGTATCCAAGTACTTGCAAAAACATTTTTAAACAAAAAATCGAGAAATGGGAATTTTTTTTGTTGTTTTTAGATTTGTTTAGTACATTTTAAGAAAAATATGCTAAAATTAAGAAGAGAAAAAGAAATTAGTGTTACTAAAATGGAAAAAAATAGGTAAAAATTTACAAAAAATAACATAAACGGGGCCCAATCTGTACCAAAAGTTTACGTACTAATTTTCAATTTTTCAATTCTGAAGTGTTGCTACGTTATTCATTTTGGAAATGACCTTCAGGATAAGAGATATTTTAATTTTTCCTAAAACTAGAGCCCTTTATTTTAGTTATTATATGAAATTGCTTTAAAAAAAAACAGCGGTTATTTACACATAAGGAAATGTAAATTTTGTAATAAAACAGTGATTGGTAAATCTGAAGGTTAAGACACTTCCACTGTTATACAGAACATACACAAAAATTTTCCGTTAATTATTTTCAAAACTTTTTGAGCAATCGCTGGCCCCGTTTGAGCATTTAAAAAAAAAAAACACGTTTCAAGTAAAACCCGTTTTAAAGTATGACCTGCTTTTACTAAAACACTTGTAGTTTTTGTTCCAGTGAACGGAAAATAATAAACGTGGTATTTTTATAACGCTAATAAGATGATCTATAAAATAAAATCATAAAAAAAAAAATTGTCAATTTTTCGCAAAATTCATAATTTTAGGGTAGTTGCATATCTTAATTATTAAAATAAGAAATAAATACACCGAAAGACACACAAAATGTAAGCATTCTATCTATATAGTTAGATATTTTAATGCGAACCTTTTGTCCCTGCGCCTCTCTATTTTATATCGCAATATCAGGGGTATAATTTGTGACTTTATATTTCCCACGATTCTGAATGTTCACTTGAGTCCGTAAAGAAGTAGTTTAACAACTTCTTTGCAGATTCACAATACTTTTCACATGAGGAGAGATTTGTTCTCATAAATAGTTATGTAGGACCAAAAGCGGAAAGCAGAGCACATCTAATTTTCTCTCCAAATAATTAAATCTCTCTAGCAAGGACATCCAACAATTTAAAACAGCTGTCGATTCATCGTTATCTTTCAGATTTTTTAATATTTCCTTAAATTTTCCTTGGCATAATTCTAATGATGTTAGTTCAATGAGCTCCATTTTTAAATTACCAATTTTACTCAAAAATTGACTAATTTATAGAGAGGTGTATAGTTGTGACGGATCAAAACGCGACATTCAATTAACAAGTCCTTTTGAATATTCTTTTGGGCCAGCAAATATTAACCAATCTTCTCCTAAAGAAGGAAACGTGATATGCAAATTAAGTCTATTATATATATTCCTACTTCGGGAGTTTAAGAGTTAGTGAATTGTGAATGAATTGGAAGGGAAGAGAATAGTTAATGGAAAGTTAGAAAGTCAGAAGTTTAGCTAACAAGATGTGACAAGATAGTTACAAGGTAAAGATTACCAGATTTGGTTTAAAAGTCCTTGTAAAAGATTATACTCAAGAAGTGTTAAAGATAAGTTTGATTGACTAGAAGAATGCTTAAGTTTAGGTATTGTCAACTTCATATTACGTTGATTTTTAAAGCCTTGTGTGGGTTCTTTTACTGATCGGTGTGTTCGAATTGGTAAAAAAATAATAACAGTTGGTTTTTGTCCCACCTATTTATTTTTCTCTTCTACGGGACACATCACAAAAACGAATAAATTATGAAGATATTAACAGATTGCAAAATCCATCGTCCAGCAGTCCTTTTTTCCTTCAACCACTTTTTTCTTGTCTCCGGCTTTTTCGCCTCCGCTCCCTTCTTTCTGCCCGGTCTGGTCTGGTCCGCCTCGTCCTCTCGTCTCCCTCTATATATATGCTGCACCCGCTGCCAGATCCCCCATACATGGTCTCATCTGTTGCCAGGTTCTCCAATGTATGCTCAATCCATTGCCAGGTGTGGGTATCAGATCCTTACACAATCGATTCAAAGATCGCCGCACATCAGCGGAGAGTGAGCAGCGTTGTGGCAGGCCCCAAACTGCTGCAGCTAATGTTGAGAGTGTGCGAAATTTGGTGATAGCAGATCGTCGTTTGACAGTGCGGGAGATTGCAGAAGAGGTTGGAGTGAGTAAAGATTCTGCACAAGCAATTTTGCTTGAATATTTAAACATGAACCGAGTGGCTGCGAAATTCGTACCCAAGTTATTGTCGCCGGAACAAAAAGTCCTCCGTTTTGACGTAGCACAGGACCTTCTGGACACCGCTAACACTGATCCTGGGTTTCTGAACACCGTGATAACTGGAGATGAGTCATAGGTGTACGGGTACGACCCAGAAACAAAAAGACAGTCATCGCAATGGAAGCATCCCGATTCTCCAAGGCCGAAGAAAGCGCAGCAGGTGCGAAGCAAAATCAAGGTGATGCTGACTGTTTTCTTTGATGTCCGTGGAATTGTGCATCACGAATACGGACCGAAGGACAAACAGTGACAAAGGAGTACTATCAAGATGTTCTCCGGCAACTCCGTGACGCAGTTCGGTGCAAAAGACCAGACATGTGGACGGCGAACAACTGGCACTTGCATCATGACAACGCCTTTGCACATTCATCCCAATCGATCCACACTTTCTTAGCCAAAGAGGGAATTAGGACCGTTCGACAACCTTCCTACTCTCCAGACCTGGCTCCTTGCGACTTCTGGTTGTTTCCATAATTGAAGACGCCACTGAAAGGATAATGCAGAACGCGACAACGGAGCTGAACACCATTCCAAAAGAAGACTTCCAGAAGTGTTTCCAGCAGTGGAAGGATCGGTGGGCTAAGTGTGGGCAAGCACAAGGAGCCTACTTTGAAGGGGATTAGGGTCCCAACTCCGTCAGGTATTCGAAATATATTTTCTGACCAAAGGTCGGATATTTTTTAGACAAGCCTCGTATATAAAAATATTCTAAAGGTATCTTTTAATAAAAATAAAGTAAAGAGAAAGCAACACAAAAGATTCTTAATAATTCTTTGATTGAAGATTCTTAAATTATATTTATCAATATAAGTTGCTCTCTCTCTCTCGTGTGAAAAAGTAATTGATCTTTGTTCTTTAATTTAGATTTTTCAGTTTAATCACATTCGAATAAATTATCATGATTAGGGATTGCAATCCAGGTATACCGATTACGGGATTTTGAGCCATTTGTACAATTTTGTAATACCGGTATTCAAAGTTTAAATACCGCTTTTTCGGTATTTTCTAGAAATTTTTTAAATTGTCTCCACTATATGTTCAGAGATAGCCAACACAGCAAAATAGTATACGTTCTTGTTTTTATGTCTCCCTTTCGGGCGAAATTAATTAGACTGTGAATATAAAGTCGTATCGTACAATCAAGAGAAGTGATAAAAAATGTGAATCATCCAAAAAGGCGGGCCAAAACTGTCTTACTACAGCTTAGAGCGATACTGCACACGCGCAAGATTCGTAGTCTGATATTCGTATCTGTGAAAACAAGGTTGTAGTTGTGAAGAAAGTGCGCAATATTTCGATATTTTTGAAATTGAGTTTGTTATTCACATTGTATTTGTATATCATACAGTACAAATGATGCATTTTATTTTTTAAGATCACGTTTCAAAAATCTGTAGAAGTACCACAGACTGAATAGTGATATTTACTCTTTTTTCTTATTTAAATAAATAAGACGTTCCTTTACTTTTTTGCGACTCTTTATATACTGCTATAATTTATAAGTTAAAAAATATTCTTTTGTGATATTCTTTAGTGATATTTACACTCTCTAGTAAAACTGGCAAATAAAACAAAGAAACTCCTGTGGTTTTCCTTCTTTTTCTAAAATTTCTACTACCGGGGTATTAAAACCGGTATATCTCGGTTTTAAGATCTGAAAAATATCGAATACCGGTATTGAACTTTTGGTCCGATATTGCAATCCCTAATCATGATGAATATCCAACTCTAAACCTGCTTTAAAAAAACATTACTAAAAATTCCTTTCCCAGTTTTCGTTTTACCTATAAGACAGGCTCGATAGAAAAAATCTGTAACTTTCGCAATCGAAACATCCATGCACATGAAATGATATTTACAAATCATTTAAAAAGCGAAAGGGGGAAAAGTTGTGGTAAGCGGAAATATGTGCACAGAAAAAGCAGACAAAAAAAGTAAAATTTTTCCAAATCGAACTCTTTTGGAAATAATTTTAAGTGATTACCTCACGGACACGAAACGTAATTGAATTAAAAAAAAGAAGGAATTACAAAAGCTTAGTTCGATTGTTTTATTCAATTATATATTAAATAAGAATTTTCTATTATTTCGATAATGACAAACGCACACAGATATTAATGGAACAAAGCCACTTAAAAGGAAACAGGTGTATTCTAAATGGTCTTTCAATAAATGCTTCTTACAATACAATTATTAAACAAGTAGAATCTGCAACCAGCGTAGAATAGACGACGCTCGGAAATTCAGTTCCATATGATAAAATCAGTAATTAGAAATCGCCAAAATCTGTTCTGAAACTTAAGTGGCGGAATTTAACAATTTTCCGAATCAGAATTATTTTAGTGAATTATGTTAAACTATACTTATCGGTATTGGTGTGAGTGAGTGAATATATCAACGTCGACTGTGCAGCTATACGAGGGCTTTTGACGATGGACCTCCTAATTTTCAACCACGGTCAAGTGACGAGGACGACACCTGAGCTGGCATCCCCTTCTCCTAACTACCACACCTACAGGAGGACGTTTGAGCTCTCGACAGATTTAACATGCATCGCTCTCCAACACGGCGTGTTTTCATTGGTACTGGGCTCGAACTCATGACACGTCAGCCATGATCCGATACCTTGACCACTTGGCTACCACGGTCACATCGGCATTGGCGTAGCTAGTTTTGAGGGGGCCCCTATATCTAAATTCCTTGGAGGCCGTCCTTTTTGGAGCCCGTTAACATTTTACGATTGTTTGCTTACTCATTTTGGGGTCCCTGAAGCTTGGCGGCCCCGTATCATTGATACGGCGGTAGCTACGCCCCCCCCCCTTCGGGTTATCGGTGCTAATCGAGTTGATTTTCGTAGTTTAAAATGTTATTTCATTAATCCTTTTTGATTCATTCATTGAAATCGAGTGTTAAAATATTGAAGTATCCATCAGCAACGCATGTTGAGAGAAATCTTTAATTCTTTGATGTTTCAGTAAAAAAATTGAGCGTGTGTTTGTTTTTACACATGCACACACATTTTATCTCAAAGTTTCTGAAGGATTGTTAGAGAGGTTTCACACGCGGTAACTTTTCAAGTCAATTAGTTTTCTGCAACCACTCCTCTAGTGTGAAAAGGGGATAGAATTTCTTTCATATACTGACACAAAGTTGAGTAAAAAGGTAGTGTCGTGAGGAAAAAATGAGCACCGGACTCTCAAAAGAAGCTTTCTCCCTTTTCAGTATACAAATAGTCACTCGGAAAAAGCGTACCTTTTTGACAATATTCTTATAGTTGTGTTACTGTTAAAGTGTGAAATTCGTTATTTCATAGAATAACTAAGTATTTCTTGAAATAATCGAACAAGTCAGTTAAAGTATATAAAATTATTGAATTCTACGATTTAACTAGGTATTCTATAGAATAACGATTACTTGATCGTTAAAGTATGAAATACGGCACTCGAAAGTTCTTTGAACTCATTCTAGCAGCTTTAGGAACAGGATTTATCCGATTAGCAACTAGAAATGGCCGGGGAAAAAAATTGTACTCTAGATATCAGTCCAGTATATGTTAGCGAGAATTAATTTCCACTAAAGAAGTTCCAAATATTGACTCAAGGCTTCGATCTGTTGCAATAGCTCAAAGCTGCGGTACTGGACAAGAATTTAAAAAGTGCTCGTGTAAGAAAAAATGTGTAATCGTAAAAAGTGGCTTGTCTCAAAAATAATAAGCAGTCCAATCCAAAGTGTCCTCACAGCAATCCTTACTCTAATAAATAATGAAAAGTAAAATAAAGGCCTCTCGCAAAATTTAAATTAATACTCTCTTACATTTTTGTTTTAAAAAGTTTACACAATGTTTTTATGAAGCAACAGTTTTTCTTCCACAACATGTTTTTTTTGTCGATAATATTTAAATATAATCTATTTTTGCCACATATTCTTTTCCCCCTTTCTGTTAAACCAATGTTAACAATCTGAGCAATAATAAATTATATCATCTACTTTCCCTTATTATTGATCAATTATTCATTCGCAAAAGGGGTGAAATGTATTTTTCGAGAGGTTTTAGCTATTTATGATCAATTAATTTACAAAATAACTTTGAGGTTGTTTATTTTTCACTTTAGCGGTCTATCCTTAGTTGTTGCATAAAATACCTAGTTATTTCATAGAATAACTAGGTAAAGTAAGAACTTTTTTTCATCTATTATATATTTTAACTGAATTATACTTTTTAACGGTAACAGTTGTGTAAAGTAGTGGAGAAAGGAACGTGGTTTTCGAGAGTTTGAGGTAGTAGCAGTTGATCAAGCGTGGAGGGACCCAGACGATTTCTGTTCAAAACTAGCTTCCGACTTTCTGCTTCTTCTGTTATGTGCCGCACAAGCGGACTCCGTGAAAAGGCTTTTTGGCTTCACACCTGGCTACTTGCGTTTTGAAAACAGAGACAGTACTTTACTGCTTCTTGAAACTTAATCCTTGTATCGCGCGCGCGCGCGATGGGTCAGAAATTCCCCTTTTTCCCTAAAGCACTCCCTTTACAGTCTCTTTTGTGTGTAAAAGCACGAGAAAAAAATACTCTCTCCAAACTAGAGAAGTGATGACAGAAAACGAGTCGATTGTGTGACGGATGTCCCCTCACATCCGTCAGTGTTTGGGAGTTATAGAATGAAGGTCAGGCATAATAGAAACAAATATAATTCATTAATCTCTTAATAATCTCATCAACCAAGGCTAGAAAATGCACCTATAAATAAGTATTGGAGCAAAAGCCAGATAGACGAGATATTTAATATTTTTTAATTATGAATTGTGTGTGTGTGTGAATCACTTACTTTGGAACGTTTTGGTAATATACGTTCTAAATAATCGTAATTCCTTTCTTAGCTATTCGACTTCTAGTCGATATTATTCTAATTCAATTATATTTTATTAACTAAATCGTAAATTATCAATCTTAAATATTAAGTAATTATTCGTTGAGCCACTCTCGACTAGCTTTATACTACTATACGTTAATCACTAATTTCTATCATCTAACTCCTACCTTTCTCTCTCTTGAACCTGAAAGTTAATGCTTAAATATAAGCCTTGATTTACATAAACCGCATCTTCTTCGGGAGAAAGTTTTCAATCCAACAATATTTAAAGAAATAGATTTTCCCCAAGAGAATTAGTAGGAGGATCACGAATAGACCCGTTACAATTGGCACAGAGTTGCCTCGTGTGTTAGGCCTTAAAGTTATATATTTGTTCATAGACAAAAAAAAAAAGTTCAAGTCAGACAGAAATCTAATTAGCTTACACTCCATGACTATTTTTTTTCGCGTACGCGCGTAAACTATTTTATTATTCTATTTTGCTAGAAACTATATTAAATTAAAATGCATCAATAATTTAACAATACACAATGCGAAGTGCAATTTTTTAATTTGTTTATTTCTGAGTTTATTTTGATTAATTTCAATCGTCGTTGTTTCTTCATATAATGAGGGAAAGGTGATTCCAATTAGTTTTTAGTAATGATTATATTTCTGACATGAAACTATAAATTATAAAAAATTTTTCCGATGACATTAGATATTATCCTATTCATTCTCCTATAAAAAGACGATTGATGATGTGTTTAAGCCATTACTAAATTCCATGGTACTCTATTACCAACATATTTGTTTTCCATATCTGAGAGAGGGAGAGAGTTTTTAGCAACTCACTCACTTACACATCACGAGATCTCCGGAAGTATAAGACCTACAAACTTGAAATTTGGCAAGCATGTTTCTTTTGTTGAGTATTGATCGCTAAAAACAAGTTTTCCGGGTATATATATATATTATTTCCCAAATTCTAAAGAAAAGTTACAGGGTGCTATAGATAAATAAATTCCTACTTTTGAACTATTAGTCCTTCAGACTTGAAATTTGGCAGGCATGTTTCTTTTGTCGAGTTGAAATCCATTTAAAACAGATTTCGCAGAGATCGACTCCCAAGGAGGGAGGGAGTATAAGGGTGAAAAAGATAAATACACTTTCGTTTCCTTTTTGTCCGTTGTCTTTTTTAAATCAAAAGGTAAGGAGTATAATAAGGTTTTTGAATACAACCAAAAGCTTAATACTAAGACTTACATATGAATAACATACTTAAAATAAATATATAGTCATACAACATCACGAAATACCGAGAAGGGTGGATAGGTAATGACTATATATATGTGTGTATGGAAAAAAATAAATATGAAGCCCAGTGGCTGAATGGTTACGTATCACGCTTCCTCGCCACAGGTCGACTCATCCATTCAGTGGGTCTATAGCTTGACTGGGAACTAAACACTGGGGTTTTCACGTCAGACTGACCACCTGACCGGAACATCTATTCATGCACCTCAGTGCCCAAGGTCATGAAAACTGAGATGGGAACAGTGGGCATTTGCCCTCTATGGGCTGTTGCGCCACTGAGTTTAGTTTATATATAAAAAAAAGAACGTGGAAAGCCACGCGATAGAAGTGAAACTTCTTTGGCGACGTTGGCCATAAATGCAGGAATAGTTCTAATTATATTAAACTGCTGAGATAACTTTAATCAAATAAAATTCGAACTTCATTCATTGTATGAAAATATTTTTATTCAATTTTCTGCATCATCATTTTCCAAGAAAGCCACAATAGGTGTGTGGTAACTAAAGTAGGATATAAAAATCCTCGATTGTAGTCAATCAAGAAAATGTGAGAAAACTGCATCAATCGTGGCTCCGTATATTGTTTTTCCTTCTCTAGAATCAGTATTCATTGTCAAATTCAGTGTCCGTTTCAAGAATTCAATGAGTGGTTTTGCTTCTTCTGAAGCAAAATTAACATTAAAGTCTCCAGTTAAGATAATCAGCTTTTAATCATCATCAGATCCAATGATTGCAGCAGCCTCTGATGTGTCCAGCACTAAAACTTTACGGATAAAGATGATAAAAGCTGCGACAGTGCTTTTGAAAGCTGCTTTTTTGAAGTGAAACTTCTTTGCTCACGGAGTGAATGGAAAATTTGCCCAGTTTTGCGTAACAGGGAGAAAGCGAACGGAAGTAGTGATTTCCCCCGCCATCCCCCCAAATCGTCGCAATGGTGAGGAGATAGCGAGCGGGGGATACCCTGTGACTTGCGTCATATCCGTGAAAAAGTTGGATGATTGCCCGCCTTTGGTCGACTCCCCCCCCCTTTTCTCACCGGACCAGGGAACATCTGCCAACGGTTATATGTGCTGCAATGTTTGCGTTACGGTGTAGACAAAATAGCTCTTGTAGCAAAAGCGTGCCTTTTAAAAATATTTTCTTAGATTATTGGCCACATGGTGATGTTTTCGACGGCTAATTTGTTTTTTTTAAATTTTCATTTGCGTTGAATTATTACTGATTCTAATCAGGATACCTAAATCAAATGCACAAAGAGGAAAAGAGTTTCGTGAAAGAAAAAGAAAAGAAAAACTAGTAGAAAGTTTAGTCGAAAAAGTGATAGAAAAATAGTGCAAATTCATCAAGCGCTACTGCCAAATCTCGATCAGAATACATGACAGAATATCGAGCATAGAAAAAAACATTGCAAAAAATTCTCTTAATGCCGAGTTTAATGACTGATGATGGGAATGCTATTGAGACTCGTTTAATGCCAGCACAGATTAATACGGACTTTGTGAACCACCCTGTGCAGTCAACAAGTGCAGAGCCCTCAACAAGTCTAGTGCGTGTTGGAACTGATGCATGTGAATCGATAATAAATTCTATCTTACGTTACAAAGACTATGATTCCCCTTAAAATGCTCGCAAAGATTTCCAAAAGCGATTCGATGATAATCCTTTCGGTCACGGGTGTTCGATTTGTGATAGATTATGGTTTAAAGGTGATTTGAAAACGCCTATTGCTGAGCATAAAAATATTTTACAAAATATTTTACCGGAAATTAATTTAGAAGACGTTAAAGCGTACTACAGTTGCCGACAAAGTTTAAATAGGAAAATTATACCAAATTTATCAAAATATAATGGTTTTGTATACCCAGATATTTTAGCACATCTTCCTACTTTCCATATGGTATCAGAAAGACTCATTTCTCCACGAATACCTTTCTTGCAAATTAGGCGATTGAGACATGTACACGGTTAATTTGGAATATTAGGGTAAATAAACAATATTCCAGTATCTGTCAATACAATGGTCAATCGGCTGCCACGAAATGTTGATGATGTTTACTGTGTCAATGTTCACATCAAACGGAGGAAAATTCACAGAACTAGTTATCTGATAGGTTTGGTTACTAAAAGAAACATCAAAACATGGTTGCAATATTTAGTAGCTACTCCGCTGTACAGAATGTATGATGTTACAATCGATGGATAGTTTCTTCAATTTCAAACAGAGTGCGTCTCAAGTTCTTCAAGATGAAATCAGTGAAAATATAATTATTGAATATAGTCTTACAGCCCAGCAACAGACGTTGTTATGGAATGAAGAGAAATATCTTCGTATTGCTCCTGGAGAAGCGAATGTACCAAGAAGCTTGCTATTTGATGAACATGCTGAGGAGCTCTCTTTCCCAGCAATTTACTTGGGTCATTGAGTTTAGAGAGGTCATTGGGTTTGGGTCCAGAGTTAGAGTTACACCATTCATGATGGCCACCAGTGAATTAAGACGTGTTGATTGCTGTGGCGTGACCCCACAGTATTTGCTTTATATGGCAATGAAAATTATGCGATTGAGAGTTCGGGATTCTCTTACGGTTGCCTCTGAATTTTGAAATTTATTTGAATTTAATAAGTTCCCTCAGCAGTTTAATATATTTAGATGTATTTCTGCACTTACAACCAACGTCGCTAAAGAAGTTTCACTTCTATCGCGTGGCATTCCACGCACCATTTTTTTCTTTCACTAAACTCTTTTCCTCTTTTTGCATTTGTTCTAGGCTATCTGACCTGAATTTATTTTGATTCATTGGAAATAAAAATTAATAATATAAACTTAATGCATCTCTAATAGAAGTCAATGTGTTTGTTTACAAGACGCTATCCGTAGCGATTCTGGCGCGAACGTTAGTGACATGTACACAATGCCCCAGACACTCCCGTAACGGGAAGAGCCATATAATGGTAATATTTTGGGTGTGTTTATTCGTTGAAAATGGCACGTTTATTACATAAAAACTACGAAAATACGTCTCGCGAGTAGCAAGACCCACTTAATGTTACCTATACCTAAGCGCCTTTCGTCCACAGCAGCAAGATATACTTTTGATGCACAATTCCCCCTTAGCAATCGTCCAACTTTTTCACTGATATAACGCAAGTCACGTGGTGTACCCCTCCCCCTCCCCGCTCTCTTTTCCTACCACTCACTATCACCTCCCTATGGCGACGTTTCGGGGGTATGGGGGGAATCACTACTACCGTTCGCTTTTTCATTGTTATGCAAAACTGGGTAAATTTCCCATTTACTCCCGTCAGCAAAAAAGTTTCACTTCAAAGAAATTAATAGATAATACATTCGTTGCATTTTTATGACATGACGAAACAAATATTTACTCACTTTCTCATTAATACATATCACGTTGAGGCTGAAAATATTGAAATGAAATCTTTAATATATATTTAATATTATTTCATAATATTGGACCGAAAGTCACTTAGTCGGATGTGAGTCCATGAAAAAATCTTCCCCTGCAGCGGTGTCCATCAAAGACCCATTTCCCGTCGGGAACGAGTGACGTCTCGACGGTCAAGCAGTTTCTCGTGGGAAAGTATCCCAGGGTGGACACCCCGGCGCTGATGTCCTAAGGGAAGTCAACATCTGACCTTCCTTGATCTAGCCGACAGTAAGGGCCGGCGCGGTTCCCACGCCAAACCGCAGTGTCAAAGTACACCGCACGAAGGGGGACTTTGGACCAATAAAAGAACGGTTTCACCGAATACGTCCAAACAGAAGTGACTACACATCACGTGTCAATTTCGTGGGTGGGACGTATTCCACCTTTAAAAAGACTCTGGAATCCCGAAAGAGAGCGACACCAACGCAGAGACATGACATACTTCAACAGTCTCTCCAATTCCAACCAGCAACTGCGCCCCAGCATTTTTCCAGCTCTCGTTTAACGCAGCCTTCATCAGGAGCAAATACCGGTGCACTCCGCAGCACTGCCTGTAACAGAACATTATTGCACCAGCATAAACCCCCGCGGCACCCCTATTAATCCGCTTGGTAAATAAGATTAAAGCTGCAGAACGAATTCATAGATGAGCAAAAAGCCAACAACAAAAAGTCGATAAACAGATTCTGATATATATTACACTCCCCCTCCTCTCGCAGCGTTTCAGTTCGTTAAATTCGCAGAATGTTGAAATAACTTATCAAAATCGATGATTTCCTGCTGTTTTCCCAGAAATATCATTTTCACACAAATATTTCCGTGAAAATGATTCCAGCTTTATTTTTTATTTTTTCGGGGTTCATGAACCCACACTTTACCGAGATTGATTTGATCCTCTATGTGTGCTTCAAGGCCAAGCACAAAATGATTGTTTTTAATAACACCGGTAGAAAACGAGTTTTTTAAACATGGGTTTTCACATTTTTCGAAACAATTTTTTTTATATTTTAAATTTTAAGAGGAAAAGAGAACGTTTAGTCGAAATGAATTTATTCAATGAACATTAGCATACAATAGCAAAGTTTTTGTGTGTGTGTGTGTGCCTATAACGTATTTTTTAACTTTTTAAAATTTTACGAGGGAATAGTTTAATTTGTTGGC
Organism: Trichonephila clavata; assembly: GCA_019973975.1. Classification (NCBI taxonomy): domain Eukaryota; kingdom Metazoa; phylum Arthropoda; class Arachnida; order Araneae; family Nephilidae; genus Trichonephila; species Trichonephila clavata. Next base: position 67,620 of record BMAO01028204.1, on the reverse strand, counting down.
TTCAGTAATCAACTGTTTCATGTTGTAAATGTCACAAATAACTGCTATGTGGACATTTTTTATCAATTTTATTATAAAATAATTAATAAGTTAGTTTTGTATAATGTACTTTTTTTCGTCAGATACGTGATTATATAAATTAATTAACACAGAGTGGAATGAAAACTATAAAATTAAAATGAAAAATTAAATGTTTTTATCAGATAGTATTATTTTCATTTTGAATTTTTTTTTCAGTGAATGTAAACATTTAACTAGGTTTTCCCCCATAGGATTTTTTTTTAACACTTACACATGTTTAATCAAACATCCAAACGTTTCAAGAGCTATCAGTAGAATTTTTAAGTGAAAACTCCTTTAGCCGCGTTGGGCTTTTTTTGGTAGGGGAAAATCTTATGGACACTTGGTAAAAACCCGTGCAACGCCGGGCTAAGCGAGGGGGAGAGAAATAAGGAAGTAAAGCAATTTCGAAAAAGAATATTGGAAGTGCTGATTTTTTGAAGGGAAGGGAAAATGTTAAACGAGAAAGCTCGAGCGATGCCGGGTCATGCATTCACATCGTACGCGTACACACCCACACTGAAGTTCTGGCGTCATGAGGGAAAGAGGAAATTCTCATAGGGATTAAGTTTTACACTCGGTAAAAGCCCGTGCACAATGCCGGGCTTAGCGGAGGGGAAAAACATAGAAGTCAAAGTAATTTCGAAAAAGAATATTGGTCATGCTAATTTTGTGAAGAGGGGAGGGAAAATTTATAAAAGTAGAGAAAGCCAGTGCAACGCCGGGCCATACAGTTAGTAATAAAATATATTCTGTTGAACTACATGAAATTTATACCAGTGAGTAACAAAAAACATGTCCATAAATACAAAATATTTATGTTTTTTTTAAATATGTTAATTAATTAAGTACCAGAAAAAATTGACTTGAAATTTTAATTTCGTAAATTCAATTTTTTTTTATTCAGTTTTTTTCTACTCAAAAGAATAAGAATTAACTTTGTACACGAATAAATTGTAAGTCTTCGAGGAATATCTTTTTTTACAATTCTTTTTAAAAAATAAAGGCATCCACACTATCCAGGGTTCAGAATGATCTAGAACAGAAGTCGACAACTTATGGCATTCTCAGTGACACGTCGACTCGGTTTCTAAGAGGTAACGTGCCCTCTTCGTAAGCCTAAGGTTGCGGGTTCGATCCTGATTGGAGTCTTCGTAAGCCTAAGGTTGCGGGTTCGATCCTGATTGGAGTCTTCGTAAGCCTAAGGTTGCGGGTTCGATCCTGACTGGTCGACGGATTTTCTGGATGCGAAAATCATAGGTACGCATGTAATATGATTATATGGCATGCAAAAGATCCCTTGAGTATCAATTTGGCTTGAGTGTTTTCGGCAAATTAAATCACCGCACTATTTAACATCCGACGAGAGCATAAATTAATTCAAGAGTCAAAATTTGGTAGAGAGGGACCCCACAATTGGATGGCTGTCACATTTGAGGACCTGCCATGTCTGTAAAGGCTTAGTGGCCAATATGCAGTGCATTTGAAAAAAAAATTCTTTGTGGCACTCTACATTACTCTATAAATTTGTCAATTTTTGGGTAGATGGCATTTGATAATTTTAATATTGAACAAACATCTACAGAATTATAGAAAGCAAACTTTTCAGGATAACGAAAAAAATTTGAAGGATAACTAACGATGAATCTACAGTTATTTTAAATTGTGTGTCATTTCTGAAAAGATTTAAGTGTTTGAAGAACACTTAAACACCGCTTTGGGTTCTACACATCTATATGTATGTGAACAAATATTTTCTCATATGAAAAATATTTTGAGTTTAAAGTTTTTTACTGATTGTTCAGAATCGTATCAATACCTTTTAAATATATCAAACTGTCATACCTCTTAAGGTTATGAAAGGTTTTTAACTATATTGAAGGAATACAGATGGTCGTTCGCACTTTATAGAAACGATTTTGTAATTCATTTTCTCGTTTGCATTTTGAGTTAAATCTTTGGCAACTTCAGAATAATCGTCTGCTAATGTTTTCTTTTGACTAGAATGTAAAATAGTAGTTATTTTTGAAAATGGCAATTAAAATTGATAGATAACTCGAAGGTTATGACTCTGTGATTTTCAAAGAGAAATATTTTTATCAAGAAATTGTAAAGTCGTGTAAAAACCTCAGTTATTGCATTTCAAAAAATGGTATTTATAATATAATAAAATTAAAAAAAGGGGAGGGGGAAACGTCTAGCTGAAAGTCAAAATGAAAACACGACCACGAAACTTCATGCTAAGACTGTTTAAACGGAGGCAACATTCAAGAAAGTGAAGTCTCTGATCCTAAAAGAAAATCTGCTGACTCAAAGATTCATTACATCGAAAGTAAAAATGTCTTTTGCAACTCCTTTCTTAAAACATATTGCTGAAACTAAAGCAAATCGTAGAAAATTATATAAAAAACCCCTACCTGCTGAAGAATGGAAATTTGTGGTAATATTCGATGATGCATGGGTATATTTAAGTGACTGTAATAAAAGAATATCAATTTTCTATTGCTCAACTGATGGGAATGACAGTACGAAATGACTTCGTCAGTGTATAGTAAAACTACCAAAGGGATTCATGCAGTGGTGTAACGTACACCCCCGCATTGCGGAGGGGGTAGGGACTCTAAGGGGCCAAAAACTTGACTGATGCTAAGAACGTATTTGGGCTTGGGGCCCTGAACCTGAGTTTGCAGGGGGCCTAATATTCTCCTCTACGCGCTTAGATTCATGATAGTAGAAGGATTTTCTAGCAACTGAAAATTAAAAATTATAAAAATGTCTCGAGTAAAGCCAAAATTAATAAACTCTACTACCAGCCGAATATTTTAGAACCAATTTTTGAAGAAGAAATTCCAACCTTATATGGAAAGTACAAAGTTGAGCTTCATATATGGTCAAAGCCTCCAGTTACACACCTTGGTCAAAAGCCGCTTATTAAGCAAAGAAAGAATCAGAAACAGGAATAAGGAGTATTCCATTTGATGAAATGCGTGTAAAATCACCCTACGCATCTCCAATGGATTTTTGTGCTTTCAGTTTATTAAAACGAGCATCCATAAACATTGAACGGACTTCGGAAAACGGTTCAAGAGGAATGGAGTAAAATTTTTATGACAGTACTAATAAAAAGTTTATTTTCATGAAGAATTCGAACTAGAGCTGTTGTCAAGAATCATAACTTTCAGATAGAAGCAAATTACACCTAAAAAAAGGCTGTATTTATTGATAAAAATGAACTATCAAAATCATTTCCATTAAGTGCGCGCGCGAACGACCTATACTTACATTTTATATTGTTTATATTTTCTTATTTTAATTATATTTAAAAATAGATAACAAATGTACAATTTTAACTGTTTATATCTATGGGGGCTGGTCAATGATGGCTTTTCATCAACAGAATAGTCCGTCTTAAATTAATTTTAAATTTAATTGTTCATAATTATTTACATAGTATTTACAGATCAGATCTTCATTTCAGGGAAAGGGTAAATCGTCTTCTCAAAGTACAACTCGTCTTCAAACAATTCTTAGTAGTTCGTTGTTAGATTCGTCGTTCGTCATTTCATGCATCATGATGTCGTACTCTCGAGCGTCTAACAACTGCCAGGCTCCCGAAACACCGAGAGCGCTCCTAGGCATGCGCAAGGCAGCTGGTGAAGTGGCTTGAAAATAGTAGCCGCAGCATATATGTTAAGGGAATAGTTATATTTCACGTGTTTATATTCATCTAATATATAAAATTCTCGTGTCACAGTGTTTGTAACCAAACTCCTCCGAAACGATTAAACCGATTCTTATGAAATTTTATGCGTTTATTCAGTAGGTCTGAGAATAGGACGTAAACTATCTTTCATTCCGATATTGCAATTAGTTGAAAAGATATTAATTAAAAATCTTAAAACGCGTAATTGTCTTACCCCTGTGTGTTTATTTCGCTTGGCGTCGAAAATCGGTTTCGCGCCAGATGTGTGACTTTTCTCTGTTCCACTATCCAAATCACTCTGCTCATAGGTGTTACAATATCAAAAAGGTCTATAACAAATCAAAAATTACCAAATTTGGCGAGTGAAAAGGTTTTTTCTCCCCATTTTTTGTACATATCTTTAATTCAAAAATTCATATATTGCAGGTTTATAAAACAAAAATATCTAAAGTATTTGCGAAACTTTAATCGCTTTTACTTCGTTATCATTATTTCAAATAAGTGACAGGAGATAAGAGAAACGGCTAGACCGATTCTTATGAAATTTTGTGCGTATATTCATTAGGTCTGAGAATAGGACGCAAACTGTTTTTTATACCCCTAAGTAATAAGGGTGGTCTACCCTAAATTTTTATTTTTTTAATTTTTTGGACAAAATTTTTTATTAAAATTTTTTCTTTTATGATTTGACATTAAAAATACACACAACCCTAAATTTTTACTTTTCTACCACCAACCCCTATTTTTGATAGCGATATTAGAACTTCAATAATTTTCTACTCTTGCGTTCGATAATTTATCAGTTACCACTCGATCAGTTATTCCCGCCAGGCATCTACCGGTGTCACTTATTTTTTAATTGTTATAATTTGTGATAGAAATGTAATTTGAAATTTATTAGTTAAAATAATAAAAGTACAAAGAATTCAAAAAATGAATATTTGGTGTTTTGTTACTTTTATAGGCCGTCATCGTTCACAGCGCTCCATTCCTCTTTCAGTCATATACCACATACCCACACACTTACAATGAGTTAATTATTTTTTTATTTGACTACCAAATATTCACTAGAAATAATTTATATGGCAAAACAACGTTTAACGGGTCAGTTAGTGTTAATATAAATATCTTTAAATGATGTATAGTTAATATGCAATAAAATTTTTTAAGGAATCATGTAACAGACGTATGAAATCTTTACATGTGCACTTCTTTGGATAAATAATTTGGGAAAAAATGGGATGGTTCATAAAAACAATTATAGTGTTTTCTTTCTTTTTTTTCTTTTGCAGATAACTTTCAATTTTAAAACTAAAACTAGTTTTCGATTCTCACAACGTTAACGTATTAGATTTATTGTAATTTCTTCGAATTAATATCATTCGTCTCTTACAATTCATTCATCGTTTTATTTGTAAATATATGTGAATGAGAATATACGTACAAATTTTACTACTGTAACTAAGCTTGAATAAAAGCAAGCAATTCAAAATTGGTTTTACATCTATTCTTCTCTACTACATGGCTGCAGTAATCAAATGGTTACAGTCGTGAACTCGTGACCGACGTCGATTTGCGGGTTCAAAACCTAGTGACACTGAAGACCCACCGCATAGAAACGCTGATGCACATAAAATCTATCGAGAATCAATGTTCTACCATTGGCATGAATGAATAAATATTAACGTCGCCCTATTTAGCTACTCGAGAGCTTTGGGCGACGGACCTCATAATTTTGAACCATGGTCAAGTGTCGAGGACGAGATACTGAACCATCTCTCTTAACTACCACACCAATGGGAAGACGCTTGAGCCTCGACATATTTAACGTGCATCGGTCCCCTCTTGTACGGTGGGTTTAGTGGTACAAGGCTCGAACTCACGACCCGCAGGCCGTGAGTCCGTTACCTTGACCACAAGACTACCACCGCCACCTACCGTTGGCATGGAAGGTCGGAAAGTGGTGCCAACTTAGGGGGCGCTTTCCTCCCGTGAACCTGTTTCGTTATCAATAGCCCTCTTGTTGCCTCAGTGAGAGTTACATTAACGTCACACTAAAAAGCTACACGAGGGCTATTGGCGATGGATCTCGTAATTTTGAAACGCGATCAAGTGACGAGAACGACTTCTGATCTAGCACCCCCTCTCCCTACTATCATACCACAGCAACAGGAAAAACATTGAGCCTTGACAAATTTAACGTGCAGCAACCTTCTCTACACGGTGGGTGTTCAGTGGCACAAGGACTCGAATCCGTGACATTCCGGCTTAGAGTTCGTGACCATAACCACAGGCTACCCCGACCCCACTTTCTTTTCTAGCAAACCTCCATCTTAAAAAATGGTGTTTTGTTTTGTTCTTTAAAAATTTATTAACTAATCAAACATCTTAAATTTACAATGTTCATTTTAAATCTTTTATAAAAATTTTTTTTATTTGAATTCTTACCAGGGCAATTTATTTATCCTTTTAAAACAACCACAGAATTCTATCAAAACAAATAAAAACGGTATTATAAAGATGTTTTATCCTCATTAATTTACGATGAAAGTACACAACAAATATCTTGATGTGCAAGTCTTTCAACATGGTTCAAAATAATTTTAATCCAGGAACTGGGTTCATTAACCAAGATTTTATTAAATAATTTTCAAAGAAAACAGACACAATTTCATATCAGGATATGCTCCTTCGACGAATTCCGCGTTCGTAACAATTAATGAGTGTTTTATTGCTTAATCACTTTGTTCTGAGAATATTTCTTTCGCTCCCCAAACACCAGGTTTCTCCACCCCCTCCTTCCTTTTCCTTCTTTTCGAAATCGTTTTTCGAAGAAAGATCATTTGAAAGTTCAACGAATTTTACTTTTTTATATAGAGTCTAATAATTTTTCAATTTGTTTTATAAAACTAATTAGAGGAACTAATAAAATTGAAATGCCGCATCTCCATAATTCTACTTCGAAAAACATTGTCTGAATGATACCTAAAGTCCTTTAAGCGAGCTCTATTATATAGGGCAAGCATGGTGAACCTTTTTGAGACGTGAGTCATATTTTTTTAATACTAGCTCGTGGGTCACTAATTCCCATTTGCACCAGAGTTTAGTTTAAAAATTTTTAACTGAGTGATTTTAAAACTAAACACTTTTAAAATTCAATTGGCTTAACGGGTAAAAATGGGCGTGGTTTGACGATTTAAAAAAAAATTTGGGGGGGGGGATTAAAAATTCGTAAAAGTTTGATACAAATGGCAATAAGTATGTTGAATGAACAAGGAGTAACGAAAATTACGTACAATATATATATTATGAAATATTATTTATTAGTAAAATTTTGTGTAACAAAATTTGTTATAAAGTATTTAATGAGGAATCTGTTGCTGTTTATTTTCAGATAGTTTTTTTTAAATATGTGGTTAATATTTCGTATTCATTAGTTTAATGCATTTCGCTGTTAATTCCCTGTCAAGTCTATTTCTATTAGAAGATTTTACAAAGTTGATTGAAGAAAACAATTTTTCACCCGAATATGTGGTCTTAAACATCGTTAGGCATTTTAAGTAAAGACAATTAAAAAAAAATAAGAAACGAGTCTTACAGTAGTCGCATACGATGTGTAACATCTGACATGTTATCTTGGTAAATTCGCAATAGCAACTTAAATCCTGAAAAAAATTAATCGAGTATGATTGGAAATAATTTTCTATGGAATAATTATATCTTTAATGAAAATTTTATTTAATTAACACAAGGAGTAATGCAATTTTTTATCAAAAATAATTATTCTTGTTCAATTTGGGGAAGAGTGGTAATGATAATTTATGATAACTAAAATATGACACATATACTTGTATTTTCAAAGTATTTAAAAACCGTTGTGTGAAAAATATCATCAATAACAGTACCACTATTAGTTGTCGAAACATTTCGATTTGTGTTCATTTCGAGCTTGAGTTCATCATTCAAAAAAGCTATGAGTCGCTCGGCTTCTAGCAAACTGAAGTTAACTTTAAAATCACCACTCAAAATCATGGGCAGCGAGTGATAGTTTTTTTGAAAAAAAAAGCGCAACCACACCTTCGGTATATGGTAAAAGTAAAAGTGCAGGAAATCTTTAATTTTTTGAACCATTTGATTCGGAGAAATGTATACGACCACCAAAATCACTGTTTGTCCATTTTCAAATAAGCATTTTGCCGCACATATGTCCCCAATATCTTGACTAACAATACCCAGTCCACTTGTTTGACGATAAGTAATATCCATATGTCGAGCCACAACATGTGAGTTGTTCTGTTTACGATAGATCGCAACACCAGCTGCTCTGTGGCCCGGTCGTTTAAATTGTACGCAGCAATCGAAGTCAGGTATCGAAACACGTTCGTCATTGTCTAATCACGTCTCTGCCTAAAGGACTTAGCTTCTTCTCTGATCCTAAAGTGAGAAAACAAAAACAAAGATCCTACGACCTAGACCTCAGGGGGTGGGGGATGGTGGCGGAGCCCCTCTCGAATGAAGGAGAAAAAAACAGAACTTCACTGAATAGCGCGCGCTTCCCCAACTTCCTGTTACGCATTTCCGTCCCTTTTCACGGAATCAGTCACAAATCTCCAGCAATCGAGAGGAAAGATGTTACACATCAAAATACCGTATTTTTATCAAAACTATTTAATATAATATATCAATATAATTTATTCATTAATTCGTGCTCCAGTGTCACCTACCATTACGTTAAATTTAATAACTGTGAGTGGGTAGTGTTTGTCTTCGTTTGCGCAGTCAACTTAAGTATATTGGAGCTATAGTTATAGGTTTTGAGGGATATGGAGCATAAAGGCTATTATCCCCTGATCCCAATTATACGATATGCTTATGATGTTGATGGATAAAGAGTCTATGCGTTTCCAAACGGTGGCCATGTTTCCAAAAACTCAAAGTAATTTTCTGCAGTAAAAGTTTTGGTTTTTTCCCCCTAGTTTGCTTTAAAAAGTGTATGCATAAATATTTCTTCCGAGGCTATCCAAACAATATTTACATTAAATTCCGTTACGCGCCTCATGCGGTTTTATTCGCATGTTCATACCAAAATTTCTTTGAGTGACTTGGAATCCAAAGAAACACTAAGTGCGTATTATAATGTGAGAATGAAAAAGTGTATTTTAGAGGTTAATCTATAGATTATTTTAGGTGACGATATAAAGGTTTTGGAGTGCAGATAAAACTGAATAACTGTCTGATAAAATGAACACCTAATCATTAGATTCTGTGAATTCATCCAAATCTTGATAAATAGCCAGAGCATTTGCGTGAAAATGAGTTGATTGGTTTATTTTATAAGTTAGAGGAAGCATTTTGTATAAAGCCTGCTATTGAAGTAGTATGTTGGTTTTTAAATGCCTCTGTAGCAATTATAAAATATTCCTGGAACTTGTGCTAATAATTTCATTGAATGAGTTATTAATTACTGGGATTAGTAGATGTTTATTTTGGAAGCTGAATTCTTTTGTAAAAATTTTACAGAGAAAATAATGTAAAACAGATCTGTCTTGGGTTGGTAATAATCTTCGATTATACATTAAACTTTGAAAAAAAATTTAACACTATTTTTATTATCTTCAGCAATTCTATGTTTATTTCCCCCGGGATTTGAAGGTGTAGTGGAGAAAATTTTCCATTCGAAATTCGAGCGAAAAAAATTTTCTTGCTAACCTCCTAACTTTTTCAGAGATAATTTCTTGTCGAGCCAATATGAAGAGAACAATGTGTCAAATTACACTCATGTCCATAAATTAAGGATAATGAAGTTCAGGCAAAGAAAGAGACAGAAGCAAAACAAATTTGACTTATTTGTAAAGTCTATTTATTAAACAAAAGGTAAAGAGCAAAAAAGATGCTGTAGGTTTGACATAATTAATAGAAATTGCGATTTTTACTCCCTGGAGCAAATTTCAAAAAAGAACCTATTTACAAAAAACAGTATAACATGGTTAGTATGATGGTTAATACGGAGTATGTCTCCCGGACGATGCAATACAGGCCTTACAACGCCTACGCATGCTGAGTGTCAAATTATCAATCTGATCTTAGGGAATATTACACCAATCATCAAGCAATGCCCTCCGAAGTTCCGGTAGACAGGTGGGAGGGGGTTGACGAGCTGCAATTCGTCGGCCAAGCATATCCCACACATGCTCTATTGGATTCAAGTCCGGTGAGTATGCTGGCCAATCCATACGGGCGATATCCTCCGATTGAAGGCATTCGTCTACAATGTTTGCACGAGGAGGACGGGCGTTGACATCCATAAACAGAAAGTCAGCACCCATGGCACCCCGAAACGAATGTACATGTTGTTCCAGAATGACATCCCGATAGACGTGGCCTGTCATCGTTACACTCTGAACATGCAGGTCAGTTCTGGAACCAAGAATAATTCCTCCCCAAACGAGCCATCCTGCACCACCGTAACGGTGTCGTTTAATGGTGTTCTCTTGGTGGTAACGGGTACCTGACGCTCTCCATATGAAAGTCCGGCGAGAATCAGACTGTAAACTAAACCTGGACTCGTCTGAAAACATCACACAAGACCGCTGTTGTGGTGTCCACAATGCATGCTCTCTACTCCAGGTTAATCACAGGCGACAGTGAGTTGCGGAACACATCTGATAGGCCTACGAGCATATAGACCAATGTGCCATAAGCGTCTGTACACGGTCTGCCTTGAAACTGTCGTACCGGTAGCTGAAGAGAGCCGACGAGATAGGTCTGATGCTTGCTCCGTCTGTTTCTTTTGGCAGTAACTGCCAAATACCGGTCCTCATTCGGCGTTGTAACTGGGGGCGACCTGTTCTGTAACATCTACTCCATTACCATCATCTTGGAATCGTTGCCAAAGCCTGGAGATGACACTCTGGGCGATGCCAAGTTTTCGGATACTTCCAGCTGGGTACGTCCGCAGTCCAGTCGTCCAAAAATTCTATCACGTAAAAAATCATCGAAATTTTTCCTTTGTGCCATAACTATGCGGTTATAGCACTGCAAGGCTTTTAAAGCGCTTGTGAACAATTTTACTTATTTGCCACCATTCCTTATATACCCCTCTCTTACACTCTCGTTATTGTGACGTACTATGCGTGCCATCTGGTGGTTTCTCTGTAATTTGCATATTCTTCTTCAAGATGTGTGCGATAATTCTACAGGTGAAATTTTTATTTTAGAGTTCAATTTCTGTGTGATTCTGAATTAACCTTAATTTATGGACATGAGTGTAATTAAGGAAGACCCAATACAAATTAGAGAGCTTTGATTTGAATAATATTGAAAGGTTTGAGTTGGTTGTGTGACCCTTTATTTATGATGTGACAGGTGTAAAAAAAGATACTCTGAATGCTGTTATTGGTTAGTTTAATAAGATCTTCAGCTATCAGAATATAATGTTTAAAAGCCATACCTTTCAAAGCATTGATCTTTTTCAGGGCTTTATTTTTCATTTCATTCATGATAATGACGTTTTGATTCCCATTTCGAAAATTGTACTCCTAAATATTTAATGGAGGATTGCCAAGGAGAGGGCCACACATTTCATAATAAAGTAGGAAATGTGTGAATCTTCCTTGTTTGAGAGTTACGCATTTGTACTTTTGTGTGAGCTTAAGTTTCCATTCATTTCACCATTGTGATTAATCTTTCCACCAAAGGTATTTTGTAACTTGTGACAAATGATGAGTGAGTGAGTGAATATTAACGTTGCACTGTTCAGCTACACGAGGGCTTTTGGCGACGGACCTCGTAATTTTGAACCATGGTCAAGTGACGAGGACGACTCTTGAGCTGGAGCCCCTCTCCTATCTGCCACACCACACCATGGGAGGACGTTTGGGCTTTCGACAGATTTAACGTACTCGAATCCACAATTTTGGGGAGATTTCCCGAATGGCTTTTTTTCTGAAGAATTTCTTGAGTTTATAAAGGTTATGACAAGCATTATTCCACCAGGGAGGAAAGATTCTATTAGAGATTTTTATATTTCTAGTATTATTTGAAATTATTTTAGCAATATTGACAGATAGATTATGATTGTGATCGCCTTTCTTAAAAACTGTTGATTTTGCTTGTTTTATTACAGAGGGCCAATCCACTTTTTTTATTGTACGTTTACTCGAGTTATGAAAATTAAAATCTGTGATTATAAGACAATGGTCACTATTGTAGGAGATGTCTAAAACGAAAGTATTGCTGTATCCGATGAGGCTTGAAGAACATAAAGTAAAATCCAGAAGAGCACTAGAGCCAACATTGCTTCTATGCGTTGGAACATCAGTATTGAGAATAATGAAATTAGAATTTGCTAACCAATCCACAAAGATTTCACTGTATTGAGTAGTATGATTTGAACCCCACATTGGGTGACGCAAATTAAAATCTCCGAATATAAAAACTGCGTCCGATAAGGAATCAAGAAAAGAACTAATTTGTGTAATAATTGAGTCCTCGAGATGCGTATAAATTTATCAGATAAAAGGAAGTATCATTAATTATAATTTGCAACATTAAAATTTCATATTCTGAAGATGGCGTACTGTTAAAGGATATTTGTCTGGCAGAAATATTTGATGGTACGGCTATCAGCAGCCGTCCTCCTGGTCTCTCGAGTCTGAAAATGATTTTATCAGGGATTTGCAAATTATCGCTAGGTTTTAAAAAGGTCTCTTATAATATCAAAACATCTAATTGTGAATAGGGAGGAATTTTAAACCAAATTTTTTTTAAAAATAAATTTATTTGCAAAACTCCTCATGCTCCACATTGCATAACACGAGGCTTACAGACGTAAGTGGTAACAACATTACAAAACAATAATAATAACAACAACAAAAAACATAATTAAGAAAAAAAACATAATAAAGGGGGGGGGACACAAAAAGGGAAGAAAAAAACATAAAGAGCCAAAACTAAAATAAAGGAAGGGAGGAAATACACAAATATAAAGAAAGGAAAGTATCTGTAAAATTTTAAAAATCTATACTGTAAACAAATTTTCTCAAGACATTAAGGCTTTCAGAACAATTGACTAACAAAGACAAAATGGGTGGCCAGGAAATACCTAAGCATTTTAACTCCTTTTTAAAATTTTCTCTTTTACAACAATATAGATTACAAATACAACAAGACATGTTCCGCGGTTTCAACGTCCAGACCACAAGAACAATTATCATCACCAATTAAGTTAAACCTAAATAAATAGCTCTTAAAATTACCATGTCCTGTTAGAATCTGGGATAACTTAAAATCAGTAACAAATTTCTTACATTTTAGCCGTTGATAAATGGCCGGGAAAAACTTTTTAGTCCATAAAGCTTTAGGTGAGGCCAAGAATTTGGAGTTCCAGTCGGAAACAGTTCTTTCCCAAGCTAAATGCTTCCAGTGGGACAATGGCACAGACATCGAAAGGCTCATATCTTGGCAAGTTGCCTCTTTAGCCAACTGGTCCGCTCTATCATTGCCGAGATTTCCACTATGGCCCCGAACATAAGAAAAGTGGATATCACAGTCTTCAAGGTTGTACAGAATAGATTGAACCTCCACAACAAGTTTTTCTGTAGAATTTATATTGTGCAAAGAATAAAGCGAAGAGAGCGAGTCGGTGCAAATAAGAAATTTGAGAGTATCGCCCTGACGGAGAGAGTCCTGAATCCCTTTTACGGCAAGATTAATGCAGAGTAGTTCGGCTTGAAAAACTACAAGATAACATATTTATGCACTCATTTGCTCTATGATTATAACCGAGACATGAGAAACACCTGTTTATCACTAAGAAGTCTTCAGCATGGCACATGTTCCACATTATTTTTAGTGACCCCACCGCAGTAACACTTTTCCGAATCTTGGGATGAAATTCAATCACCACAGTTCTCACATGTTGAAATTTCTTCAAAACAAAACGAAGTTTTGACTCCTTCCAACACTCATTTGAAACAAGGATTTCTAGATTCTGTTCCTGAATAACGTCCAGTAATTCCGAATCGGCAACGTCATTTGGCACATTTCTAATCATCATCGTAGGGTTTTTGCGTTTAGGTACAGTTGGCTTCAGGAACTTAGGATTGGCTTCAATCGTAGTCATCAGTTTTTCTCTATCTTCTTCAGAAGCACAATTAACTAAAATTCTATTATCACTGATTTCTTTTAAGTGTCGAATCCCGATCTTCTCCTTCCTAGGATTAACTTGAGATTTGAACAGTTTTCTGACGTCACCAGAATTGCAGTTCTCGGCCGCTATCAAAACGGAGCAACACGATGCCTTCCGTGGCGGTTCATTAAGTTTTTCGCCAAGAGATTGTGCCACGACACTGTTATACGTTTTCTTTGGCAAATCCAACATGGCGTCTTTCAAGCTTTCCTTGCATGCTTCCACAAATTTTTCACTCTTAATCATTACAAAATTCCGATAAACTGAAGATTTTAACTCACCTAGCGCCTGCCTGGCTTCTTCTCTAATCTGTTGGTTCATGTTACACTTCGATTGGAGAGCTGATTCAATGATTTTACACTGATTTTCGAGAGCAGCAAAAAACACGTCATCGTCGCTTTCCGCCATTGTTAAGGTTTTCTTTTAAACCAAATAAGTTTGTTTTTTAAATTTCTATAATTCCTTGTAGAAAACTCATTAAATAACTATACTAGGGGGGGGAATTTTTTTTTTTTTTTAAATCCTCCGCTTGAGGAAATGAAATATATTTACGGATATAGATAACTTATCTAAGTTTTAAAGAAAGAAAAACGTAACTTAGACTTTGAAAATACTTTCTGCATTTTAAAACTTTAAAATTATCCTATTTCAATACTATTTTATGTATCATCCATCTTGTTAGATGTACTTGGTATGGATATTTCAATTTTCTGTTGCGGTAAATTTTTTTTTCTAGTAGGTGATGACGGTTGTTTACTGATTTCTATTATTTCTATCAAATGTTTAAACATAGATTCCATCATTATTTGCATTGAGTTCATTATGGCTGTAGTTTGTTTTTCAAGAGCTATTTGAAAATTTTCTACTATATTTTCTAATTTTTTCTTAAATTCTTGTATATTTGGTCCTGGGGCTGTTGTTTTTACTGCTGTAGCGTAATTTGCGGAGTGAGTTTCTTTAAACTTTCTTCGAGCTTCTCCCAGTGTTATATGTTTAGTACATTTGAATTCGAGAGTTTTTTTTTCTTTTATAAAAGAGGGACAGTTGAGGGAGTTTGCCGGATGATCTCCTTTACAGTTTGTGCAATTTGAAGAATTTGTACATTGTCCAGAATGGGATCCACCACAATTAATACATCGAATATCACGAACAAAAGCGTGATGAGTGCGTAAAACTATAACAATTGCTACATTGACGGGGTTTATCTATGAATAATTGAGTTCTACGATTAAAAAACCAGAGTTTTACACATTCTGGTGTGTTAATGCCCAGAATAGTAACTAAGACAGGAGAGGCTTCTTGACGACTATTTGTCTTGATGAATCTACGGATTTCACAATATCATTTGAATTTTTTAATTCAGTTGCCACATCCGCCAGATGTACATTAGTTGGAATGTCAGAAAGTAGGAACCGCGAAGTAAACCCTTTCCATATTATATTGGCCTTTACTGGAATATTTAAAATTTGTTCAATGTCTGTTATCTGAACAGCACATATTGGATCCGAGGTGTTTATTTTTATTTTTTCCTCTTCGAGTGAAATATATAAGCATAATTTTATCATGCGTCGGTATTTTGCTTTTTAATTCAGCATGTAATAATTGTGGGTTCTATTTAGGGATGCTTCCAGTTTTTCCTGTGTGTTCAAGTAAAATTGTAATTTCATTAAAGGTTTTATTGTCAATTCGCAGAGTTAATTCTTGGGTACTTTTGGTAGATTTAAATTCCGTAGGTTCCTTAATATTATCCGTCATTTTTACTTCATCGGATTCCGTAATCCGGAATGTGGAGTGACTCAGCTTGAGTCCCCTTCAAGCGACGATAATGAAGAAAAAAGAAATTGGTTAACTTACCAAAATCCAGAAAATAAATAAGTAAAACCTCTTTCTTAGAGGTGTACCAAAATAATAATAATTCTCTGTATAAGAAAACTCAGGTCAGAGGCAACAATCTCAAGATTTTGAAATACACGTCCTCACTCACACACCATCCCTCAAAAAACCTGTGTAATCAATATTTCCTATTTACACACAACTAACTTCAGCACATTTAAAATAACATACAGGGGGATCAACTTCGCCACTTTATGGACACATTTGCAACAAAAGCGTGGACTTTCAAAACACTGCTTTACACGGCAGAGAGAGCTCGGATCCCCCACCTCGCCGTCCAACCGAGGACTATATTTAAAGTAATTTTTTTAAAATTTGTACCTCTAAATGTTTCTTTGTTTGTGTCTTGTATAACAGTCCTTTGTAACTGTGATATTTTATGTTAATAAATATATCATTTAATTCCTGAGATCTACAGCCCTTAATAACCCTAGTAATAACATAAGGCATAAAATTAGGCCCTAGTAATAACATAAAGCACCGCTACAAAAGTATAATTTTACCGTTTCTTTTTAGTTTCAGTAAAATATTCCTATTTGTAAAAAAAAATAATTACATAATTTCGCAAATTTTCATGCATAAGATTGAAAATATTTGTATAATATGTAAAGCTTGTACAGTGGGGAATCATAAGAAAATAAGATTTCTACCAGCTATTTTTAAAACTGTTCTTGATATTTTCTGGTTTTTTTAAATAATAATTTTATACTATTTATTTTGTGAAAAAAAATTTGTAAACCTGATTAAATTACACAAAAAAGGAGCATTCAAAAATAGTTTTCTCGAAATAATTAGAGGATATTATTTTTTTTTAAATATAAAAAAAAGATTTCTCAGCAATAAATTACAATTAATTGCTCCCCTTTTTGAGCTGAACTGAATATAATTTTCCCGCGAATATTCTCTAACTTTTTTTTACGTTCAATAAACTGACAAAAAATTTTTATAAAAAATTTCAAACCATGTAATTGTTTTCACCTGTTTTAAGTAGACATGTAATTATAATTCTCTTTTCCAATCAGCAAATAAGAGGATTTCAGAGTTTTAAATTGTGTTTTATTTGTTTATCTGTGTAGTTATTTTTCAAATATTAAATAATACATTTTACTAATTCTACAATAAGCACATAACTGGCAACATGGTTAGTGTGGGACTTTGGAGCAAAACTACATTTCAGATACCTTGTGGAGTCCTAGCAATATGAGTAAAGTTGGTTTTGTGGAAATGATATTCATTTAAATATAGATTTGAGTTCACTAAAAATCACTGTGCTGATCAATGAAGAAAACAGCGCAATAATTACACTTCAAGTCCCCAATGTCATAATGTGCAAGTTAGAGAGCAAAGAACCATTCCAAGCCTTCTATTTATTATTTCTCTTTGTTAATGAAGAATTTATGTTATAATAGGTTAAAGAAGCTTAGCACAGAAGTCATGACAAATTCTTTTTTTGTATTAAAAAATCATTTAATTTCAATCCATCAAAAATTTAAAATAAACTTCATTGCGAAAGTAAAATTTTGTTGTGCATAAATGTAATATTTCCTTAGGTTGGTCTCAGCATGAAAAAAAAAAACTATATCCAGTCGACTCTTGATAATTTGAAGTTGGAGGGACCAACGAAAAACTTCGAATTATCATCAAGAGGGTAGAAAAAATTCTCAAAATTTTTTCTAACATTTAAATTTGAAATTATGTATAAAAATATTTTAAAGTATTTTTAAAAAAGTACATATTACACAGTATAAATATTTTACAGAAGTTAAAAGTCCTACATTAAAAAAATACATTAATACACAATCCTACGCATCTCTTCTTCACAATAGCGGACCATCTTTTCTGAACACATGTGTTTCAGCAAGGCCACGTGTTAAATGAAAGATATGGACGGCTGATAACAGGTGCGGTTGGTCTATTGTCCACTTAAAGGAATGAAAACAAAAAAAGTGTTTTTTTGCCTGAGGAACTGGGAAACACTAAGATGGGATAGCAGACAGATGGTCATCAAAGTTGCTATGTTACATGGGAGACACGCAGAGACAACACAACACAAAACAGTTTATTACAGGACTGTACATGATAGAGTGTTTGAATTTTCAAGAATTTTATAAGATAACTTCGAGTTATAGAGTGTTGTAGTCTGGCCAGCCACAGATTTTACTTTGAAATATTGAGTGTACCTAAATGTATTGTTTTAGTTCAAAATATCAAGAGTTTTTCTAGGGACTGAGCATATACTTCAAATAATCGAGAGTCGACTATATATATATAAAAAATAAAGAGAATACTACTTATTATTTCTATCTATTTTATTTATCATAAAAATACATGGCAAATAGTGAAAAGTGACAAAGATTAAACATGCAAGCGTTTACAAATACACTGTATGACATCAAGCACTAAAAATTTGACTAGATTATTTGGCTTCATCTCACCAGGAATTATACAAATCCTATAGGTTAAAACACTTAGCTCCAGTGCAGAAGCAGTATACAAGAATAAATAATAATAATAAAACCTTCAATAATTTCTGAGAAAAATACATAATATATACAAACAAAAAAGAACAAAGTACATTCTTGATCAAAAGAAAGTTCTTAAAATTAGAAAATACTTTGTTATAATCGAACTAGAAATAAAACTCTGAGATGCATATGTAACAGTGTTTTCACAAAAAAAAACAGGGAAAAAAATTAACAATTTGCATAATTTATGAATGAAAAAGGTAATATATTTTAAAATCAAATACATTCATTATTATGGAAACATTAGAAACATATACTAAATTTCTCACTTAAGAATTTTTTTTTGAAATTTAGAAAGTAAGCTTTCATAAAATTGTCGTACTATCTTTATAATTTCCTTGACACGAATCAAATTTTTCATTTATCAAGTTTTTTTAAGAATAGATTTAGCTTCAAAATTTTTTTCAATAAGTCTTGAAAATATAATTAGGACATATAAAATTGTGAAAAAATATGCATTATTCAACACAACAAGAATCATACAATACTTTTGAAAGCATATAAAAAAAGAAAAAGGTTATTTTGGAACATATAATAAACAAGTAATATTAAAAGAATGAAACCTTTTTTAAGAGCATGTAATTGCTCACAAAAATACGGACACATTAGCATATAATAAACTATTGACATATATAAAATGTAGCCTGGTAATATTCAACAATAGTATTTAAAAAAATGATATTATGCAGGAATACATCCAATTGCCATCTTCAATTGAAAACTGAATCAAAATCATATTCACCACTTCTTTCAAAATCATTTCAGTGTGAGACAGCTTATAAAAGCAATTTCTATAAAGCTATTTCAGATATATAATCAAGTTATACATCAACTATTACTGAAATCTACAAAGCTAGACACTTCACCAATATCAAAAGCATACATTTAGTATTATACTTCATACAACCTACAGCATCTAATTACATTTTTAATGCATTTTCTTTTTTAATTACAGTTTTCTAATTTATAAGAATTTAAAAGCTTGTCAATTTAAAAATTTTTTTTTTGGTGGAAATTAATAATTTAAGAGAATTAGATCTCAGCGTAATATTTAATTATGTAAATACATATATTGATAAGAAAAATAAATCTTTCTATGATTAACCAATACAAATACTAAACTTAGAAAATATTAATTAAAATTCAGAAGTGAAAACTTTATTTTATTTATAGAAATTGGAAAGATTTATTAAAGAAAACGGCTTGTTTTGTTTTTAATACAATTTTGACTACATGGATTCAATTATTTAATATTCCCCCTCTAAATTATTCTAACTCACACATAACTATGTCGATCTTTCTAACTCTCATACGGCTACATTATAATAAAAAGTATTTTGAGAAATGCAATTTAGTGATATTTTTACAAATTTTAAAAATGAATTTTGCTATATTCTGCAGAAACAATTTTGAAGTCAATAAGAATTATATTACATAGCAATTACTTTGAATTTGTAAAATAATAGATTTTTGATAGACATTAAATTTCTAACTAGATGCCCAAACTGAAAGGAGATAATTGTATATTCTCATGCCATAAATTTAATTCTTTCCACCATTTTAACACAGAAGAAACTTAATCGTAAAAGAATATTAAAAGTGCATTCTTTTGGCACGATTAAGTAAATGCATTGGATTGAAAAAAATTAGCACATGTATTTTTTACGAAGAACTATGTTCATGCTCTACTAACATTGAAGACATGTAAAACTATCTATCAACATAGAAGCATTCTAATTTAAGTGAAACAAGGTAAAAATTAAGTCATGAATAAAAATTTAATCACTATAAATTATAGTGTAAAAAATAATAAATAGTAAACTATATTGTAAAATTCACATTGTAACCACAAAAGTAATGAAATTATATATAAAAAAAAATTCCTCATGTTAAATGAGAGATAAAAAAATATTTAAAATATGATAAGTAAAACATTTTGTACCTAGAAAACATTGTTCAAATTTTAAGTACTACACCCCATTTGAGTTAGAAGTGTTTGCCTTTCATTTACTGTGTCAGACAATGTGCGAATATATAAAGGCAAAGATTCCATTTAATAATATAATACAATCTTTCAGCTAAGTAAATTTTCAAATCCTTCACTACAAGTAAATCAATATATTAAAACAGAACCATACATATCTAAAATTTAAAAAACGTAAACATGAACATAGAGAAAAATTGCATAATTTTTTTGACATAAAATTAATATTTCTGTAGAATTTTACTCATATCATGATTCTTAAACACTTTTAACTATACTACCTTAACATTTAATTTATGCAATCTCTGAAGCATTTTGAAGAGACAGTCAAGATTTGCTTACAAATATTAAAAAAATTGGGGAATTTTTTCTCTCCATTATGAATTGAGTATTCATAATTATCCCTTGCACAAAACAAGCAGAAAAATACAAATATTTGTTGTAAACAGTAAAGTAGGTACAGTAGGTAAACAGTAAATAATTCCCCACACTAACACATATAGAGAGCAAATTACAAAACTTTATATTAATTAAAGACAAATTTGCATTTGACAATAGATCTTCAAAGAAGATCTAATGTTTTTTACTGCACATTTTTCACTACAAATACTATACATTTTTAAAAAATTAGTACTGTATCTTATAAATTGCATAGTTAATAAGGCTCAAGAAACAATACAGTTTGAGCAACTTGAACATAAAAAAATATTTAACAAATAACAATATATTTTATCAGCATTTATAACATCATTTTATTAAAAATCAAATGAGTTTTTCAAAATATATGCTGAATATTAATTATATATGGTATTTTATTGAAAGACATTGAGATTTTATTTTCACATAAAATTCATCGTATTATTATAAAAAAATAAAGATATTTTTAAGCTGCCAGATATAAAAAATTAGATACAAGAAACTTCTCAATTATATGTTGCATAAATATTAAAACTTGATCAGTTGTGCACTTGCTTTTACAAAACATGAAATGCCATGAAAATATCCTTACATTAGTTTCTTGTTTGAATGCTTTTAATAACTTTGCACTTTAAGACCACATGAGGGAACTTTATGATTCTCAACCTCGGTCAAGTGACAACATCTGAGCTAGCAAACTATTCTCCAAACTTCTACATGATACCAACATGAGGTCTTTGAGCCCCAAAAGTTTTGACATGTATCAGCTCTTCTTGCCTTCAGTGTCAACAGGATTCAAACCCATGACTCGACAGAAACAATGTCAGCCCTGAATCAACAATTATGACCAATTGGCTATGCAGCTACACCTTTAAGTAAAATTGTGTACATTTACTTTGTAAATGTAAACAACTGGATTTAGAAATGTTCTTTGAATAACTGTGCAAAAAGTTACTCTTAAACAAAAATGAAGAATACATGGTGTTTATCATTGACAAATAAATAAAAGTAAATAAATTTTTAAAATATTGAGCATTTCAGTATTTAATTTTACAAATATTAATCAGTATTTAAACACTTTTATTAAATGTTATTTTTATTCTAAATATTATTCAAATAATAGACATATAAATGAGAAGTCACTGTATATTTATTCATTTTGCAACTTTTTTTCCTCCTAAAGCTACAATTAAGATTTTACAAGTTATGGAAATTACTTATGCAATCAGCAAAAGCAATTTCTAAAAATCGTTGCATTTTTTTTTATCATGAAAAATACATTAAACCTTAAATAATATGTTAAGATGTTATAACATTGAAGCACTCATCTAAGATTCAAATAATACTGCAATCAGAACAAATAAATATTTTTAATATTTATTTTGATTACAGAATTGCTTTGTGATTTCATTTCTTGCATGATTCCCCCCCCCCCCCCCATTTCAGGAACTTATTATACTACCAAATGTATTTTTAAATAATTTTGTATGCATTGAGCAACTAACTCCATCAGCATTAAAATAATGTTATTGTATTGTGATTTAAGAAATTATATATAGATCATCCTATAAATGAATGCAAATAAGAATCTTACAAAGGATCTAAATTTATTTGTTTCAAAATTTAGGAAAATTATAACAAATACTTTGAATAAAAAAAAAGGTAAATTTAATTTTCTATAAAAATTTCAGAAAAACATGCCCTGAGGCATTTTGATAATATAAAAAACTTTACATAATGTAAGCTATTGCAACTGTTTAATTTTGTTCCTTTCAATAAAAAATAAAGTATAAATATATTGCACTGTGCTGATGGGTCATAGTGATCTTTTAAGGCATGAGATAAATATTAAACATAATTTATCCATTAATAAATGCATATGCATAAAAAATTTCAAGTTTACATAGAAAAGGTGTAAATTTCATATAGCGAAATTTGAGCATACAGGATTTAATAACTTGTGTTACCAAGTTACTACTTGATTTAATTCAACATGTAATACTTATATGTGCTATTAGAAGCATCATGCAGAGCCACTAAAACAGGTAAGTACTAAACACATTAAAAGAAAATGTAAATATAAAAGAATAAATAAATACAAAATGAGGGGAAAATGTAAATGAGATTATAAAAAAACTGTACATAAAAATATAAAATACAAATATGAAAATTGTAGCAAAAATACAACTTGCATCAATGATTTAAATAAAGAATATAGTGAAAATGGTCAAATAGAATAAAATCACATACAAAGGAGGAGGAGAAAAAATAACTGAAAATAAAAAACCAAGCTTTGATGCAACAGATCAAAACATCAACTATTTATTACATTGATATTACTAATAAACTATTTCAGGGTATTCAGGTTTTTGTCTTTCGCCCATATATATATTTATCTAACTATTCATTAATTAATTAAACAATACTCTTGAGAAATTAGTAATCATTGGGAACTGGTGGCAATTCTCTCTTTTGCACATAGCCTCCAGATCCAGTAACAGGAGAATTTCTGGGTCGAAAACTCGAGCGTAAGGTTTGAGAGCTAGTAGTATGTGCATCTTGTACTACAGGGTTAACAAAACCATGAGCACTCCCCCCAAAAGTGGAGAATCTGGAATTCGGTAAATTGATGTTGCGCATCATGGAGGACTGAAAGCGGGATCCAGTCAAGCAATCTTGCCCTATGTCAGAACCATAGCTGGGTCTTGATTTATTCATGGAGTTAAATGAATTCTCAACCATAACAACTCCATAAGGATTGCATTGTGACTGCGGCACTGGCCCAACTTCCTCATAGAGCGAATCTGGTGATGGTGGTGAGCAGACTTCATAGATGTTTTCAGATTGTAATGAGCGTGATGACATATGCCACTGACGCTTGCCGGAATCTTTCAGTTTTTCCATACTAGGAGAGGGGCTGGGTAGAGAACTTGGAGCAAGCTCAGTGTGGGGCAGAACATTTCGTGGAAATATCCAGCAAACGGCTGTTAGAATAACATATTTTAAGCAAATTTAAAAAAAAAAACATTTAAAAAATACATAGAATAAAGCAAACACAAACGAATTTTTACAATCAAAAGGAAGGAAAATTTAATTCCCTTATTACAGGAAATTGTCAGTTTTAAAAAAGTTATAAAAAATGCAAATAAAATTTCCTTTTATAATAATATACAGAAGGTTTTTTTTATACTAACCTTGTGGCATAAATGCTTGACACCTGTTTGAAAAAGAGAGCAAAAATGTAATTAATGGAAAAAAAATATTACAAGAAAGCATACAAATATAATCTACTACATACAACAATAATTTGTTAATTTCCAAAAAAAGAATTTATAATAATTACCTTATTTAAACCTTTATTTTACAAAAATAATAACAAAATATACTTCAAATTAAAAGATATTGCCAAAAAACAAATTGCAGCCTAATGTAGAAAACATTTTGCCACGTATGTTCAAATACCATAATAATAATGACAGCATTTGACAACATCTTTTGAATTGGCAATGACTTTTGATATGGCAAAATTGGTCAACAGATTAATACTTAAGTGCCAAATATAAAGAGAAATTTCTGTCTTTTTCTTTCGAAGTCATCAATTAATAAAAACTAACTAAATCTCTATTCCACAAATATCTATATACAAATACACATAAAAAATGAAACATCAACCATTTGAAAAAAAATATATGTAAATAAACATACTTCTTGATCTTTAAGAGAAGAACTATTATGGTTATAAAGACAAACAAGATTCCAACCACAAATGTAGCAGCAACTGGTAGTAATGATGCATCTGTAACCTCTGAAAATAATTACATATTTACAAGAATAAATATTTACGTTTGACAAAAAACATTTTAAATACTTATAATCATCTTTCCAAAAATAATTTTTAAAGAATAAGGACTCAGTTATAGATGAACAATGACTAATTATTATCAGATGACAATACATATGTATATTAACAATTTATATATTGGATATAATATAAAATCTTA
The DNA here is from genome assembly GCA_019973975.1 of Trichonephila clavata. Classification (NCBI taxonomy): domain Eukaryota; kingdom Metazoa; phylum Arthropoda; class Arachnida; order Araneae; family Nephilidae; genus Trichonephila; species Trichonephila clavata. The sequence continues at coordinate 42,848 of BMAO01028204.1, read as the reverse complement.
CGTATAGGGCGCATCTCCACTTCTGAAAGTACACTGCAGACATTGCAGCTGCCAGATAATATGGCTTTGTCCTGAAAATTTGCAGGTAGAGGTGGAGGAGGTCCTATGTCAAGAGGAGGTATGCAAATGTCACACTCATTTCGAGGAAGCATTTCTTCAAGTATTTCACTCCAGCTTCCAGAAAAGGTGTCCATCATTTAGTCAGTACTCTACAGACTATTATGGGCAGAACCCTACAAAAAGCATGGTTTTAAAAAAAGCAGAATACATGAAAAGAAAATGTTCATTAAAATGATTTAAGAACCAAATGTTCCATATACAAATAAATATTTTTTTTGCTTCTGAATAACCCTTTACAACTTTTAACTACAGTCAGACCTCTATTTAATGAAGTTGCTAAATCTAAAAAAAAAGTTCATTATATAGAGTATTTGTTACATAGAGGTTCACTTTTCAATATATAAAACAAATTTTATATTCATAAACACTATATATTAAAAAAAGTAATTATTCACACCTTTTTGCAATTTACTGTATATTTATTTCATATCCATCAAAAAACAGCAAGGAAAACAAGAAAAAATAATGTTGAGGAATACACTGTATTTTCAACATTAAGAACATAATTTTATATTAAAATAAATATATTTTAAGGACATTTTCTAATTTAAAGTATACAAGTTATTGAAAACATGTAGTATTTAATAGCTAGAAATTCTAAACACACATTACCACATGTGTCCTTAAATTTCATTGCACATAAAATTTATTAATTTATTTGAAAAAATGCTTTGTTTTATAATATACCTAACATCTTTGCAATGCACTAATAACCCTTTCAGGCGTATTTTTTTCAGACTGTAATCCGTGTCAAATAGTTTCAAATGAAATTATTATTTCATCTTCATTGCTGAATTGTTTTTAGTTTTCACACTTTTCAAGATATCCAATTCAGTTAGTGATTGATCCCAAGGTTTCAGCTTCAGAATCAAGGAAAAGAAAATCCATTCAGCAGCACATAATCCATAATTTCTTGTTTTTCCTTCAGCTGTATAAATATTTTTTCATTTCTTTTAAGGGAATACTGTCTTTGTGCTCCGCTCTTGCTGAACTATTACTGCTGACAAAGAATCCATCTTTGGTAAAACTGTTATAAATGGTACGATCTGTGACATTATTCCTCACTTTCAAAATTTTTGAAATATTTTCTAGTAAGTTGATATTTGGCATGGATTGATTGTTTTCAAGAGCAGTGACAACTTTTCGCAATATCCTCTTGCAATAGTGTACTTTAAAATTATTTATTACCCCTTGATCCATTGCCTGCAGTTTTGTAGTGTTAAGTAGCAAGTAAAAAACTGTAACATTTTTAAAATTTTGGTTGATTTCCTTTGGATGGGCAGGGGAACTATCTAAAAAGAGAGCAATTTTGTGATGCTCTTTAACCACATGTTTGTCAAACTTTTGAATCCAATTTTCACAAATTTCTGATGTCATCCAAGATTTTTTTAAAATCATAATCAACTTCCATAGATTTTGTGTCTTTGAAGCATCACAGAGTTTTGCTTCTTCCTATAACTAGTGGTTTTATTTTCTGATGTCTAGTCACATTTGCTCCTAACATAACAGTTATTCTTGCTTTACTATGTTTTCCTCTAAAGCATTTTTCATTCTTAAATGTTAATGTTTTTTGAGGCAAACATTGAAAAAATAAAGCAGTTTCATCTGCATTAAAGATGTTTTCTGGCTAACAGTCTTTTGAAATTTTACTTAGTGTCTCTGTTATTCAACTTTTTATATCATTATAATCAACATCTTTACTTTCCCCAGATAATACTTTTGCTACAATTGCATGCCTTTTCTTAAACTTTTCTAGCCATTCACTGCTACCTAGAAATTGGTCATATCCCAATACCTCTGCAAATTGAAGAGCTTTCGCTATTATGAAAGGTCGAAAGATCTGAACATTTTTATCTTGCATTATGTGCATCCATATCAAAACTTGCTTGTCGATATCTTCATAGACACAACTTAAATGTTCGAAAAAGAGTTCGATGAATCATAATTTTGTAGCTTATTTTGACTTTTTATAATAGTTGATAAGTTGTTTGGAGGAATACCAAATTTTAAAGCAATATCCTTTTTCTTGATCTCTTTATCCACTCCCTGAAGAATTAAATTTTTTTCTTTGATGCTCAAGCACTTACGTTTTGCCATTTTTGAGCTACAAGAAGAGAAGTTACCATTACAATTGATCAACACTACAAATGAGTAGGAGACTAGTTTAAGGACACAGGGATGCGAGACAACTCCACTGAGGGTGTAAGGGGATATCGAAGATGTTTCTGGTGAACTGGACAATGGGTTAAGGTTGCACTTCTTGGACAAAACGCCCAGAATTATATTGTTCTCATCAAATTAGGCACCTAATAAAACTAGTTCAAGATTTATCACCACTATAAAACGTGTTAATAGAGAGAATAAGCTGAAATGTCCAGATATATTTTAAAAATAGGGAGAAAAAAATTGAATCACAAGAGAAAAAGTTCATTATACAGAAAATGCACTTCACTATTGGGAAGTTATTTTACAAAGAAAATTGTGAAATGTTCTTGGTTCCAGAAAAAAGTCTGCAAGATAGAAAAAGTCACAATATAGAAGTTCGTAATATGGAGATTCGTCTGTATATTCCAAAACATTTTTTTTTTTTGCAAAGGAATACCTGATAATATTTACAGAAAGAAAGGAAGCTAAATAGTCCCCGGTAAAAATTTATTTATATTCCTCACATAAAAATACAAAATTAGTTTTTTTTTATAAATTATTTTTCACTCAAACAATTTTTCTTACTAATTTTCTTTTTGCAGTAAGGATAATAAACAAACATTACATTAATTTTTGAATAATTTATGTTGTTATAATTGATTTTAACTTTTAAAATTTCTAAAACAAAACTTAAACTAAGAGGAAAAAACAGTTAAATAATCAAAAATACTTTAAATAAAAAATAATCCTATAATAAGGAATTTATATTTTTGAATATTATAGCATAAAGATATTGATAGTTTAAAATAAACTAAGTAAAATGTAAAACAATAATTAAAAATAAACTTTATCCAGAATTTTTTCATCATTTTTTCCAAGTAATACAAAAAATCATATAGAAATTTTTAGATTAAAAAAATAAAATATTAATAAATAAGATTTAAAATTGCAATTTTAACCAATTCAATCAAATGCAATGAGTTAACATGATATGACTTATGAATCATTAACATCCATTAAGTCATATCAAGATCACATTCATGTTCTTAAATACTTTCAGAACTTTTCAGAATCAATTTTTTTTTAACATTCTTAAAAAAACTAATGAAATATTATTAAATTATTAACTACATATCTGTAATTTCACATTTTCCAAAAAAATTTACATATAACATACAGTGTCTACCACTAAAAACAATTATAATACTTATCTCTAACCATACAATAATTGAATTGAAACAATAATTTGTAATATAAAAGATTTTTCTTAAATTAGAAAAGTAACTATTTACCTGAAATCCAATTTAAAAAAAATACATGCTTGATTAGGAAGATATAAATAAGACTTATTATTATATTAAAATTAAGATTAGAGATTAAAGTTTGTTTTGCGATATTGAATAGGAGAATCATCATGATTGTAGCCTTTACATGAGTAAGAGGGAAAAAATTCAAGTAATGTAATGCCAGGAGAGAGATTATTTCTATTTGTCATCAAAACAATTTTTTAAAGTTTAAACAAAAAAAGATTCTGTTTCTGATGACTAAAAATTCTAATGATAGAACAAAATTTTTCCTGGAAATAATTTTTAAAATTAACATGTGAAATAATATCATTTTTTTGGAATTAGCACTAAGAAAAAAATACTTTAAAAAACACATATACTTATCTTTTTTAAAAATACCACTAGGTTACATCTATTTCAGTTTACAACTTTGCTTATTGTCAAAATGGTTAGCTATTTTCATTTTATATGATTTTTAAGTCCAATAAAAACATGAGCTATATAGTGCAGTTTGGTATCTCTCTTTTTCTTTCTATCACCAAAAGTGTGAATTAAACAGATTTTACTAATTATATACAATCTAAATAATCTACGAAGACAAATACACACTTTATCAAAATACTTTTTTGTATCAATTCGGATATTTTAAATTTGAGATCAATCTTTCAGAAAAAATAAGCTAATATTCTAAAAAAAATGTTACCATATTCTTAATATTTTAAATTAATAAATCCCCCCCCCTTCCAAATCACAAAAACAATAAACGTGATAACTTTTTACACACATCATTGCTACAAAGCATTTTTAAGACTGAAGATTAATGACTCATCCATGTTTCAAGAACAGAATAAACGTTACCATTTCATTCATTTTCCCAAGAAATTTGAGGGTGCTAGTTTGAGTACATACATAATACAATAGCTATTAATTTTTGAAGAAATTATGAATGTCATATAAAGCGACAAGCATAAGTAACAGCGTAAGCGATTCACAGCATTTTATATGTAAAACGATAAACAATATGTTTATGCATTCAGATTGGATCAATATGAGTAATTGAAAGAGTAAAAAAGTGTTGATACAAATATCAACGCAAATTAAAATAAAATTTCTACATTATTATTATAACCATTATAACTTAGATTTAAGTTTTCGTTATCTACTTCAATATACAACATAAGAAACGTCCGCAAAAGAGATTTAATTGTAACTGGGTTGTTGAAACATTTTAGATTTTTAGAAACAATCGCATTTTTATATTAAAAAACTTTTTATTTAAAATGACCACACAGTTACTGAAATTTAAAAACGTGTCCACACACATATACAACAAGAGAAGCGCGTAATTGTCATAAAAATAAGCAATGCGTTACCTGTCACTTATGGTATGCATTAAATTCTTGAAAAAGGAATTAAGCAATCGTCATCCGAAACAAATTAATGTACACATTTGAAAACATCAGATTGTCATCAGCACTCATGAATAAATAACAATCCTTCTAGAGCACGATCAAGACCCTGTACAAACAGTAAAACAAAACAACCAGGCAGAAACAGGCTAAATTAATTATGGAAAAGTGGAAGTTATAGTAAGGAAGTAGTAGTTAGAAAACTGCAATACCAATTCATAAAAATCGTAAAAATTCCTCTATTTATATTTTAGCATTATTTAAATTAAAATAAAGTAAATTTTCATGGTGAAGAATTTACAGTAAAGAAAATTTTACGGTCTCAGAAAATATCTCGTCTAATGTCACAAGTTCAATATTTAGAAATGGCAATAACTACGAATTTATTTTTTTCCTTCCTCTTGCTTATGTTGTTTTGCCGTATTGACACGTTAATGTAAATATGAGAATTAAAACATAATAATCGTAGCATGGTTATTTAATAACAAAAGTTTATAAATTGAACAATTTGCTATAATTCTCAGCAACATGGGTTCTGTAATGCGAGAAAAGCAGATAAGTATGTTAATGGTTTGAAATAAATTTTAAAATTAATTTACGTTTTGTTTTTAAAAATTCTCTTTTATTTTCTAAAATTAAACACCCTTTAATTGAAAGATTTATTATTTTTTTTCTGAAGATATATTTATTAAATTTCGTTTTTAACATTCTAAGTGTAATTCCGATAAATCAAAAGTTCAAATATTTTAGGATGAAAAGTACCGTTATGCGAGAGTTGTACAATATATGACTTAGCAATTTATTTGCATTTCATTACTAATATGCAAATTTTTCAGATGCCTTGAAGCGTATGCTAAATTTCAATGTGAATGCATCTAAAGCTTCTGTAGCAGAACCAGTTTGGAAGGTAATGTTTCAGTAATAATTCCTTTCTGATGTTCAAGCAACAATTCCTTAAAATAAATTATTGAACTTTGTTTTTTTGAAACTCGAAAACTTATTTTTACAATTAATCACTTACTTTTTTGTGTTGTGGTTTGAATTCCAAACTTACATAAAAGGTATGAAGCTACAAAAATAAAAGTTGAAGGTAGAATATGCTGTATGGATTAATAAAATTTTCTTTAATTTATTATGCTGCTTAAAAATCTAGAGTATTTTTTTGTGTAGTTTTTATTTTTATATTTAGTTTTAATATAATAAATGGGTACTTGTGTATTATACCGACAATCAGTTTTGCCAAATCAAAGAATGTTGCCAAATGCTGTCATCTTTGTTATTTTTGTGTTCATACCCAAGGACAGTTTCCACTATTGGCTGCGTAGCGCCATTTGGCAACAGAAAATATGTACCAACAATTGCTTTGATTTCTTTATTTTTTTACATACTTTATATCTGTCAAAGATTTGTGTTTATTTATTGAAAATTTAGGTGCTAGTTTGATATCACGGGGCAGGCACCAAATTGATGTTTATGTTCGCCAAGATGGGCGATTACTTTACAATATGGTTACCTTGATATTTTTATCGTCTGGGAATCTGGTTGCCATGGCGATAACGTATATTAGAAATTTTTTTTATTGGTTCTGTTCCCACGGTAATCCTATTAATTTCAGACAATTTTAATTAGATTTCTTTTACAATTTAACCATTTTCATTGCAATTCCGATTCAAACTATTTTTTCAGTCTTCTGTTTTATTTAATGCTATTTTCGAACATGGATATTTCTAATATCATTGGTGAGAACTAGGATATTTCTTTTAAAAGAATGAGTGCTGTATTTTTAATTATTGCTATAAATTGTTTATTTTCAATTTATTTTATTTTTTAAAAATGCTTTTTTTAACGTTTCTTGTTTGATGAAATTCGTTGAAGAAACTTGCAGTTTTTGGAACATAGCAAGTTTTCAGTACTTTTTAATTGCTATTCATTATTAATTTTAATATGTATTATGTAATTATTTTTTAATCATATAATATAAAAATACAATTATTATGTGTAATAATCATATTATTCGTTATTTGTAATAATTGTTACTTTATAAATATTATTACATGTGTTATTTATTTATAATTATAATGTTATTTATTTCTAAGTATTATGTTATCTATTTTTTATCATTATGTTTTTTTTGCAAAGTTATGAAAAATGAGCATTCTTATATATGTATTATTATTATTATATTACAATTGATTATTCTTTTTTATGAAAACTTACTAAATTACATTATATGATTATTATTATATAAAATAATAATAACTAATACTATATGAATATCTAATAATCATTACTATTTAATATTATATGAATATTATATATAATAGTTTCTATAAAATATTATATTATAAGGTTATTGTATACTGCATAATGTTACTATTAGTAAATATGATTTTTAAAAATTTTATTGATATTCATTATTTTTTTATCTTGGTTAGTCTCAATCTATTCCTAAATTCTTCATTTAAAATCGATTTTAATGTATATCAAAGCAGTTCTTTAAAATTATTTTCCCTACGAGTCTTACCGCCATCTTGGATTTTATTCCAACGACATGCGCTGCTTGGCGTGATTCTTTATCGCGCCAAACAGCATTTGGCGCCGTGCCCCGTGATATCAAACTAGTTCTGACTGATAGGCATTTTTCATTTAAAATACATTAGAATCTATGTTGTTTTGATATCAAGGTACAGTTCGTGTCGCACCAATTTTGCTGCAGTGATGCTAATATGTACATTTCAATATTCCTTAAAATTTATGATAAATTTGGCAGATGAAAAGTATGACAATGATTTTGAGTTATTTATCTATATAATATAATTTTCAATCAGATTTGTTTGGTAGTAAATTAATTTTAGAAATTGAAATATATTTTAAATTTTTTTATCATAGAAAGATGCAAAATCAAAATATTTGGTACTTACACATATTATTGCAATCTATTGTTGACATTGTATGAAATGAAGCACATGATTGCCAATTCAGCGCATATGATACATGCGAAATTTGGGTTGTCAACTTAGCAAGTTATCTTGAACGTTAACGTTTGTTGCAATAATATGTAAGTACCAAATATTCTTTAAAATTTATATTGAATATTTTTATTTATAAATTTAAGGTACCAACATATTATACCACTGACCAATTTTCTTATTCAGAAGATCTTGTCAAATGCTGTCATCATTATTAATGTTGTGCATGGGAAGAATTTTCCAGTATTGGCTGCCTCTTGAGACATTTTTATTTTTTAAATTTTTTTTAACATTTATAAACCCCGTGCACCACCGAACGTATAACACGGGGGTAAACAACACAGACAGAAGAAAGGATTACAAGACAAACATCCATGCCTTCTCCGGGATTCGAACCCAGTCCCTGCGGCACCGCAGTCAGCTTCACTGACCACTATACCGGATGGGCGGCATCTTGAGACATTTGGCAGCCACTTTTGATTAGAAAAAAAATTAGACGATAGCATATTACATATGTACCATATAATTTTATTTGTTAATATAGTGATTTATAATTTTATGTGTAACACAATAATTTAATTACAAATGTGAGTAATTTCTGTAAACTAATATTCTATCAATAGAGGTAATTATATTACAAGTCTTGTGAGAATTAAAGTAGAAGTAATTTGAAATCTTATATTTTTATTTTGAATGCTATTTATTTAAAAGAAGGAATTAACATGTCTTTGCAGTGTAGTTATGCTGAAAAATGGCCTAACTCCACTGCAAAGATAGATATATAATAGTTGGGTACTTACATATTATCGCAATCTATTGGTGACATTATATGAAACAAAGCATATGATTGCCAATTTAGCACATACGACACATGCATTATCTTAAACATTAGCAATTATTGCGATATGTATGTACCATTAATTGCGCAATCATCTATTTATATGCTTTCTTAGATTTTTCTTATGTTTAAAGATAAAGGTTGCTTTTCTCTCTCTGTACTGAATAATTTCTTTAACAAATTATTCTGAAACTTTACTAACAATTCTAAATATATTGTTATGTTTTAGTTTATCTGCACATATGTAATAATTTCACTATGTCAGGCTACTGGGAATGTTTGTGTAACTCTTATCATCATTTGTCATTTGAAATGGATAGTAATATCAATTCTTCAGAGAATTTGACTTACTTGCATTACTATGGTCAATAATAAATAAAGAGAGCAACTGTTGTTTTGTAGATATGGGTAATTTCAAACCTTTTCTTGACCATCTTAACTCTTGACAGTGGTTCAAAATTAAGGGCACTGACTTTATTAGCTCTTGTGTTGCTTTTGAGTAGGACTTTAAAAAGCACTTGCTCACTCTGTTTTAAAAAACTAATACTTTTTAATATGATATTTCCACGATTTTTTTCTTTTCTTTTAGGATTAAATATTTCAAATAACTTAAATTCTTTATTATTGCACAAAATGCTTTATTTTTTGGGGAAAATGCCACATTTTCTTTCTTACCAAGTTGGTATACACAGCATAGAGTCCTGATCAGATTAATTTATCAAAGGAAATGAATCTTCATGGCTTGAAAAAAAAAACTGCATTTTGGGAGAAGAAAAAATGTTATGTTTGGGAAATTATGTTGAAATTTAAAGCATTTTATTTGACAGGTATTTAAAATATGTGAATGGCACATTTCTTCTTTTCTTAACCATTTTCATGGCTTTACTCTAAAATGCTCTAAGTGTTATGAAGTGCTTAAACAAAGGGTGTAAAAAATTCAAAAAATTCATAAATATTTCTTGTATGTTATGAATTAATTAGTTATAAACTCTTAAGTAGTTAAATCATTAGTATTTTTAAAAACTAAAACATATATAATGTTTTCTTTAATGAGATATTGGGATTTAAAAATTTTATAGGAATATACTTTTTAAAATAAAATTTTTTTTATATATATTTATCTATTTTTATGTTTGAAATTTATTTAAATCATTAGAAATGTTTAAATATGTTAAGATTATTGAAAAAATATGTGTAATAATTTAAATTAATAATTACTCAAAATTAGAATCTTATTTGTAATACCTTAATCATAATTCCAAATACCTTATTTCAAAACATGACTCGCATTAAAGGATTGAATCATATATTTTGACAGATTTTAGTGATGCCTCATTAAAAGGGTTAAACCTTGAATTTTGGATAGATTCATTGGCAATTCCATGTAAAAGAATATTGTAATACCTTACATGTGCCTTTCTAAGTGGTTGAAACTTTTCTAAAACATTGATGTAATTTCTAAAGAAACTAATGTTTCCCTTCACTTGAACACATGAGTATATTTTTTATATTATGTTTTCTCCTGTGTTTGCTTGCATATTTAAATGTAGAAAATGAAAAATTCCTTCTCTTGTTCTTGGATACTTTAGCATTGAAGATGTACAATTTTCTCATCTGATGTTAAAATAAAATATATGATCAATATTCTGATTGGTAATTGCTACAACTACAATTTACAAAATGAATGCTACCTCATTGATACATTACATATGTTTATTATTGAAATATATCGATATTTCCTAAGGAGTTATCTGTTTTTAATATGCTTCTTAGAAACAATGTTTTTCAAAAAAAAATTATGAAGTAATTAAGATTTTTTTTATATAAATTTGGTTTGAATTTTTTTTTGCTGCAGGTATTGGTCTATGATCGATATGGTCAGGATATCATTTCTCCTTTACTATCTGTGAAAGATCTTCGGGACCTAGGTGTAACTCTTCATCTGTAAGTTAATTAATTTGTGGTTTTTTTCCCTTGAAAAAAACTATTTCGTTACATTTTTCTAAATTTTCTGGTCTTATTTTCTTAAAACTAAAGAGATACAGAAAACCTTAAAACCAAGTAGAACCTTATATTCTTGATACCATTTGCATTTATTTTCTATGTTTATTCCTTGCTTTTATTTTTTAAAACCAGTTTAGATGTAGTAAAAATGTAAATATTTCTGAATATCAGTTTTGAAAAATTTAGATTTTGGTATATATAAATACAAAGTAAATAAGAACTATTTTATGAGTTTATTTCACATTTTGCTACAAAAAAAAATGTAGGGAAAATAGATGCAAATGTTTATAGAAATGATGACTCTTCAAAAGAAAAAAAAAATCACTAGGAAGTACGTAATCTAAGGTAATCCATATTGGCTATTTGAATAATAATTATAAAACACTGTTACTTTTATGTATTCAGGTTTTATCCTTGCTTGTCAAATATTACTTTAAGAATTTTTAAGATTCTCTGAATTTGTTACTTTTATTTTAGACTTCTGCATTCTGACAGAGAGACCATACCTGATGTACCTGTTGTATATTTTGTAATGCCAAATGAAGAAAACATCACTAGAATTGCTCAGGTGATCACTTCTACTTTCTATGTATAAGTGTATGTATTGTTGAATAAGCATAGAGAGAGAATTATCCCCCTCCCCCTATCCTTCATTTAAAGAAAATTTTAGGAATTATGTGGAATTTTTCTTTGAAGGATTCAGTTTTTAAAAATTTCTTATGTGTATTTTTTAATGAGGTAAATCAAAGTCTTCTTGAGTCTAAAAAGGGACAGCATATAGAAGTTTAAAGAAAAATGTATTTCTCATAAAAATTGATTTTATTCGACTAGAAATAAAATAAAAATCTTAGAAAATCAGTAAATATGGTATTTTCTGATTATATATTTATCTCAAGGGCTCAGCAGTATTGGTGTACTTTCATTTTATTTACATGTATACACACAATAGCTAGCCAACCCACTAATGAATATCTCTCATGTATTTTAGTATACTTTAATTTACATACTCCACACTTAGTTAGCCATTGTATTAGTCTTTTTTTTTTTAAAAATTCCAAATGACCTATTTTACTCATAGCAAATTGTAATAGGACTGGAGTTTGTTGGCTGATGAGGTAAAAAAAAAGGTTAGGTGAAATGTAGAATTACTTCCCTGTAGTATTAAATAATTATCTGATTTATTTTGAAAAAGCAAATGTATGTAAAATATATTTTAAGTTTGCTTTAACTTGTGCACTGTGTTAAATTAAATTCAGAGTACTTATTTTTTCCCCAATAGGATTTTAGAAATCAACTTTATGACAGTTTTTATTTGAATTTCATCTCTCCTATTTCACGTCAGAGGCTTGAAGATTTAGCCAGTGCTGCTCTACTAGCTGGATGTGTGTCATCAATAAATTCGGTTTGTTTTACATTTATTAACAATTTATATTTTTGTAAAGTGTAGTTTTTAAATAAAATATGTTGTGCTTATATATTTTGTTGCATTATTTACAGGTTTTTGATCAATATTTAAATTTCATTACTCTTGAAAATGATATGTTCATTTTGAAACATCAAGATCGAAGCTCTTTAAATTATTATGGTAATAATTTTGTTATGTTTATACTATATAAATTATGTATAATTTCTTTTCATAAGGATATTTGTACATAATGCCTATTCTTATTCAAATATTTCTATAAAAAAGTATCATTAATGAAGTTTTCTACAATTTTTCATTAAATATAATTGTTTCAAATTTTTGTTATAATATGCAGAAAATTAGACAAAATAAGAATTACAAAGAAATATGAAAGGATCTTTCAAAAATTTTGTTTAGGGAATTACAGCATGTTAAACTTAAAGAGTTATATGAATATAAACTAGCTATGTGTGTGTGTTTTTAGTATGTCATAGAATAACTAACACTATAACAAGATATCATTTATACCCATCTCAGTTATAAAGAAAAAGTAATCCTGTTTTAGTTGTAGCTTTAGCTTTTTTTAAAATTACTTAAACATGTTTTTTGGTTAACTTTCATAGTTTTCATTTTTTTAGCCATAAACAGAGGAGATATGAAAGATACAGAAATGGAAATTCTTATTGATAACATTGTAGATAGTTTATTTTCAGTATTTGTTACTCTAGGTAAGTTTATTACATTGATTCTTTCAAATATTATACCTGTTTACAAATGTAAAATGTCTTCTCCATTTTCAAAACTTAAATTTTACCTTTACATGTGATTTCTTAAATTTTGTTATGCTAGTTTCATACTGATTATCAATAATGTCTCACATAAAAGAAGCTATATTTGTATATGATATAGTTATCAATAGGATGGTCATTTTAAAATACAATGGTCCAAAAACCATTTTAATTTAATTTTTTTGTAAAATTTTATCTTTTTCTGTTATATAATGTAGCAGCATATGTATTTTTTATATCAATCTTTCTGAATATTTATCTAATTTTGAAAATCATCTTATTTAGGTGTTGTACCTATTATTCGTTGTCCTAGAGGAAATGCAGCAGAAATGGTTTCTGAGGTATAATTTCAATTTTCATTTGAAGTTAAGAATTGCTCTTTTTTTTCCCTTTAAATAAATCATATTTGCATAAAAATATTTAATTCCTTAAAACATTTGCATATCATGTAGTTAGTTATGATCTTGAACACATGGCAGACATGGACAAATCATGGGTCTCAGTCCAAGTGTCACAATAGACTCATTGTACAGCAGAGATGATGCATCTTAAAATTATTAAGGCTCAAATTCTTCATGTTGGCATGGTGTGGAAGTTTGGAGATTCGGTTGTCAGAGTTCTGGTGTTGTCATCCTCATTTGACCATGGTTGAAAATTATGAGGTCTATTGACAATAGCTTTTGTGTTGCTTTATATTGTGATCTTAATAATAAATCATAAGTTATGTGAATTTGGTTATTTTAGAAACTGGATAAAAAAATCCGTGAAAATCTAAGAGATACCAGAAACAGTTTATTTGCTCCTGATGGAATACCAAGTTCTTTCTCGTGAGTAAGGTCCATCTTTTTCTCAGAAAAAATACTAAACAAAATACACATTTTCTAATTTACCTATTATATCCTTTTAGATTCCAGAGGCCTTTATTAGTCATATTAGACAGAAACCAAGACATGGCAACTCCACTGCATCATACTTGGACTTACCAAGCTCTTGCTCATGATGTTTTGGTATGAAAGAATATTTTATGGTAACCTCCAATACATTAAAAAAGAATTATCTGAATGTATAACTGTCATATGTAGGAAATAGTACTTATTTCAAAACATTATTAAAAATGCAAGTAGGAATTTAGTTTTCACTTTTAGATGTTTTATTTTTTTCTTATGTATTTGAAAATAAAATTGCAATTTATGACATATGTAAGATATTGAAAACTTTTAAACTAGATTATTTTCTTTTGAGATGCTTGAAGACTTATTCAAATAAATGTCTTCTAATTTATCAAAATAATGTTGTTTCATGAAATAAAGCAAAAATTGAGAAGTTGAAATTGATAATCAAGCTATCAAATATTTAAAATAATGTGATTAATAGCAATAGTATTATATTTTCTTTAACTTTAGAACAACTTGGGAAAAATTGAATTTGTCATGATGGAATGGTTTGACGGAAGAAATATTATATAACAATCATTTTACACAAAACCACCAATTTATTATTTTATATGTGAATTATCAGTAATGTGTAAATTATTTTTATGAAAGTGTGAAAATAAAATACTGATGTATTTAAAACAATTAAAAATCAGAATGAGCTATAATATATATTTTGCAGTGTTACGATATTCCAGAGTATTTTCAAGTTATACATTGCATTCCCTAAATCCCTTTCTGCATAGGTTAAAATATTTTTTATATACATTTGTCCAAAATATGTATTTTTATATGTGTATATCAGTGGTCTTCAAACTTTTTCAACTCATGGAACTCCTAGAACCAGAAGGTGTTTTGGTGGAACCCCTAGAATAAGGTAGTTTCGTGGAACCCTATTTCAGGCATACACTTAGGGCATACCTTAAAATAATATTTATAGTAGATCAACATGTTATAGGAACTTTATGTAAAAGCAATTATAAAAATTTTTTAATGTATTATTAAAAATATGAATCTACTTTTAATGTAATTTACTCATTAATAATATTAATCTGTGATCCAAATGTCGCCTACCCATGCATTATGTTTAGTAACTGGGATATGTGTGCTTACATTTATTCACACAAAATGTCAAATTAAAAATTATTGAAATTATCACATATTCGGAGCTCGATTTGTTTCTATACTTTGTTTTTGTAGCCACTAATATTGAGAAATATTTTTCAGTTACATACGTTTTTCTGAATGGCATTAAAATGTTTATAGCTGTGTGAGAAATACTGTGTATTTTAGATGAATTTGCAACATACGATTTAGGAGCTGTTCTTGCTTAAATTTATATTTTTATTATCAAATCTATTGATATTTCGATAAGTTGCTCCCTCTCTTTTATTGTAGGTGTTTTTTCCACAAATACCAAAAGGTGTATTTTCTTTTAGAAAGCTATTTAGTGTGCAAGGTATTATGCTAACGAGTATAAAATTATCTTGTTTAACCCAAGATAGTAAACAATAAAATATTCCCAATCTAGTGGGTAATATATATATATATATATAAAGGTTAAGTGTTTTAATATTCTTTTATTATATTATGAAAAAGTTATATTATATATAAAAAAGTATTGCAAAAAAAAGATTTTATGTATAAATAAAATTTTCAGTTTTTAAATGACAAGGATTAGCTTTAAATTCTTGTGGTATACATGCATTTCACAGAACAGGAATCCATTTTGTATACACATTTATAAGTTTCTTTTTGATTTTTTTATTGTGACTTCTGGAATCCCTGGGAATGCCACTCGGAACCCCAGGGTTTCGTGAAACACAGTTTGAAAACCTGCAGTGTATATAATTATGATTAAGTATTTTTTGAAGTAGAGGTTTCTACTTTTGTTAAGTGAGAATAATGGTTAATTTAAAGGTGGGAGTTATAGTTAAACCTTGAGCATCACTGGTATGTTATATAGACTGTTTCTAGACCTTCATTTGTTTTGCGATTTAAAATGAGTGTTTTGTTCATTCAGGATCTTCAACTAAATCGTGTTTCCATGGATGAGGTAAATGAAAAAACTGGACATTTAGGAGCTAAACCACGTAAACGTATAAAAACATATGATTTGAGTCCAAGTGATAAGTTCTGGATGCAATACAAAGGAAGGTAAGTGTCAAATTTGAGGATTCTAAATTTGAAAGTTCGAATTTTTTGTGTATCATTAATTTAAAGATGTGTTCCTAAATAAAAAGGAAATGTAATGCTGAAACCAATTAAATTAAATCTTAATAAACTCACACAGACATTGCTTTTATTTAACCATA